>MDJU01000004.1:0-167887 GCA_001721665.1 Trichoderma pleuroti
GAAAGAGGGGGGGGGGGCCCATGCTCTTGGAGTTCAAGGGGAAGGAGAAAAAAAAATAGAGCAAAGGAGTAAACTGGAAATTTTTGGCCAGTCAGCAGGCGCCCCTACAACCTTCCAGAATGCACAGGGCCCACATTGACTACCCCACTGACACATGTTTGACAGGGGTCTGTTGGGTTAGTTCGCTTGCTGATGTTGGTGGTTTTTTTTTTCTATTTTTTGTCTTCTCGTTGCTTTTTTGTATCTTGCCTTGTTTGGTCTTGCTGTGCTGTGGCCGGGTCATATTTATAGAATCATCATGTATCTATTCGTGCCAACATGAACATCATGTCCATGCGGAGCAGAAGCAGGAGAGACTACGAGTACACGTCGGCTGCCCAGAACCGTCCGGTTGCTCCTTGATGGTGGGGCTGAGCATTGTCCCAGAGGTACCTGCCGTAGTACATGCTCGCAACAGTGCCTGCCGCTAGTAGCGCTACGCCAACACAGGTACCTACAGGGCTAGTGTTGGTACCTCGGTGGGCTTGGTCACTTCCCACATGTCCCCAAGTGATGAGTCTTTTCAACATGTTATACGTCACTCGGCCTTCTTCTCTGGTAGCAGGTAGTATTAAATCTTCCATAGCATTTGTTTGGCGTGAGCCACCTGAGAGCACTAGCTTTGTGTGTTCCATGTACATGCGCTATTCTCCATATCCCATGCCCAATCCTTGTCCTGGGGTATTGTTTTCGCTGATCCCAAAATATCGCCATCCAAGCTCGTCCAGAGCCAGGGCAACAAAAGCACCAAACTCCTGGTCAGAAACCTCTAAACATCCTTGTGGCCGCCAGTGTTGGCCAATGTAAAACAATATGAGTCATAATCTTTTTCCTTGAGATCCGTCAAGTGTCCGTGATGCATCGTAATGTCGTATCCTTCTCCGGTAATTAATCATCTTCTTCCTCTTCCTCTTCCTCATCTTCTTCCTCCTCCTCCTCCTCCTCATCATCATCAGATTTTGGGGGCTCCCAAGTCTCCTCCAGTTTCAGGCCCTTGCCAGTAGGCTCCCGAGGTCGGACTGAGGATCCGAGGAGAGACGATACAGTAGACCGGTAGTTGTTCAGATGTGGGTCCTCTTCATATTTACCGGGAGTATCGTAAAGCCCCATGCCAATAAGGATTTCTCCCTCCTCTTCCGGTTCGTCCAGCACTTGGATGGCTGCTTCGGGAACAGCTGTGTGTAATGGCTGGGTAGGAATGTAGGAGGAAGGCGTAGGTGGAGTAGTCTCGATGTATCCAAGGTTGTACGCATCAACAGCACTGTTCAATGTCGACATGACAAATCCATCATCGTTCATGTTGGGATAGCATGCTGCCAACTGCCACTCATCGACTGGTTGAGCGGCCATGGCCTCGGTACCCATGTAAGTGGGTGACGGCGGAGAGAAAGTTGGTGATGGCGAAGTGTTGTTTGAGTAAGAAACCATTGGCGGAGATGGTTGAGATGCCGAATGGTAGTTGGTGTACTGGGCATGTTGCATGGTCGAAGGTAGCCAGTCAAAAGAGGGAGTTTGTAGATATTCATCTTGGGGTGATTGCATAGTCATCGATGGATGCCAGCTGACAGGCCGTCGTTGGCTTCCTGGTACAACTGGCTGAGATGGCTGAGATCCCGAGAGGTAGTCTAGGACTTGTTGGTGCCTTCTCGCTGTCTGAGAGGTCTGAGAGTCGTTTACAATTGTGCGTCTCCTTGACTTTGCAGCCGACGATCGGGGGCTGTTGTTGGCACTGGAAGGCTTGACGACTCGCGTGGCCATACCCACTCGTTGTGTAGTCGGGCCTCGAGATGATGGTTTGATGTAAAGGTTCTCGCAGTATCTGTTCCAGCGAGTTGATAGGGAGGCTTGAGAAGCCATCGGCTCCCCAAAATATGACTGCATCCTTCTTGATAACGGGTTGGATATGTCAAGACTTGGACGAATAAGAAGCGTTGCTGATGTAAGTGTCCAAGGCCGTTGCGTTTGCTCGTGGGCGTATGAGTGTGATGGCGTTGAGGTAGTTTGTATTGCAGAGATGTTTGTCGGGTGAGAAATATTGATGAGCGTCAAAAGTGAAGGATAGCTGAGCATGATATAGGTGAACACCACGGACCGGGGGAGAACGAAAACGAAACTATTAATACAAACTCAAAATGCCAACAGTTAATAAGAATGGGACGGTTCCCAAGGGGGGTGTACAAGTATTGTTCGAGGGATCAGAGTGGCATTAACGACCGGCCCAAGTAGGGATGGTTCAAAGGGTAAATCACGACCAGGGAAGAGCAGTGCATGGGCTTGGTACGCAGTCGTACTACGACTAGTGGTCCGAACCAGATCCAACCGGCCATGGATCTGGAAGTGGGCCAACGAGACAACGGTACAGAGCGTCTAGTGTAATTAGTGTGGTACTCCTCCGGCCGTAGCAGTAGGCGACGTTTCTTTTTTGGTATGACGACGGCACAGGCAAACGGGCGGGTTGCATGGAGATTGAGCCAAGGCCTGCTAGCCAGTGCACAGGGGAGTAGGTATCCAGATCCAGGATTGTCTTTCCCTTAGTACATGCATACTGGGACATGCACAGGCCCTTGACACCATCCAAGACATGGCCGGTCGGGATTGGAACACAGCCTGCGAGCCGACATACATGCCTTCTTCGTTCCTTGGCCGGTACGTCATACGGGGCGAGGCAAGGGGTGGTGCAAGGATGTCTCATCGGACGGACCAGAGCTCCAGCCGGGAGAGTAGTAGAACGAAAAGGAAACGAAAAAAAAAAATTGGGAATGGGGCGCCCCATTAGCCATGGAATGGTCATCGCTCTAGAGCGGCGGCCGTGCCGGAGACAATAGTGCGAGCCCTCAGAAGGAGAAGGATGGAGTATTTGCCTTTGCGTGTCTGTGAGAGAATCTGGCCTCTGACAAGCGTGACTGTACCCAAGGTACTGGGATGCATGTACCTTGCGGATACTCGTACTTGGGTGAAGCCATCCCGACCATGTACCACGCTTGCTTGTGAGCGACGCATAGAGTCCCCACCAAACTCAGGATACCTTCGGGTCTCTTGCGGCGGTACTCTGTGCTCGCATACCGGCAAGCCATCTCGGTCGAGGGATGGCTGCCCTGGCGAGATTGAAGGCTCCAAAAGTTCATGTCACCATGCCGCATACCAAGATTTGCATGGTTAGGCGTGACCTCGGACTATTCAGAGATGCGAAAATACCTTGAGCGCGGGTAGCAAACATGTTTGAGTAATGGGGACTCTGGGCCCCTTCCCCTTGTACGAACAAGTGGTCCAAGGCAGCGATACTCCCGGCGCACTGTAAACGACTTGTGGCATCGTGAGTGGACACACGCCAAAGCAGAAGCACTACAGGTTTTGATTCTGATGGTACGGAGCAGTAGCGGATTTCTGCGTGTACGAGATACATGTATACATGTACGGGGTTCTCGTCCAAGTTTTGTATGTACATGGCGCCCAGCCAGCTGGGGACATAGACAGCTGGCAAGATCCAAAGCAGGGCTGACATATGATATTAGCAACTTGCACGAGGACTTGGTTAGCAGGGCGTCAACAAGAACAGACCTGAAGCAGGGATACTTCCGACGCTTGGGTCGAAACAACAACCACTTGGGCTCCGTGCTCGCACCGCCGTGCTGGATGCCAGGGCAAGCCGCAGGCTCACGAGGAGAGCGCCAATGCTAAATCCCTGCAGCCCCACGCTGAAGCATAAAGGTTGCAGACAGGAAGTGATGGAGAAGAAAGAGGTAGTCCCCCCCCCCCCGCAGGACCATCTTTCGGTCGCTTCATGGAAGGGATGGCGAAGGATTTGATTCCCACCCAAGGGGGTTCAGGTAATGGCATCCTGTCAGCTTAGCCAACCAGCATCGGCCATAGGGAGACCGGAGTGTCCGTGGGAGCTCTGCTGGAGCAAAAGATGAGAGTCGGCAGGGCGTGCAGAAGACAGCGGCACGCCTCGTCCCCAGCTCACGGGCCCCTTCGCAAAGCCGTCCCTTGGCCTTGGAATGCTCCTCTAGCCCCACTAGCGACGTGGCGTGGTGTTCCAAAATAGTGTGGTGAGTCTTGCAGAGAGGCTGTCCACAAATCTCACCCACACGGACGGAGTCGAAGATGCACATCACGGTCCAGACAGAGTGATTGACATCCCCACATTGCCGGAACCCCTACTTGGGCTGATACGGACACCCCTGGGCAGCGGTTCATTTCGCACCAAAGCGTGGGAATGGAGCACGGCCGAGAGACTGCGTGGCGTTTGTCTATCCAGAGACACGAACGAGCGGGTTGCAAAGAGGAGACAGATCTCATCGCTGGTTCATCGGTCGTTAACGACTGGCCAGCATTTGTGCCGACCTCACCATATTAGCGGTCCCTTCCGTCCAGCCGCTTACCACCGTGCTCCATATCTGCCATAAATGTAAGACAAGTGAATGACGCCAGCCCACCAGCTCTTGTGCTAGCTGTTGTGGCTGCACAGCAAGCGGTGCCCATTGGGTCTCGTCTCGTGGGCCTCGCTGTCGCTGTCGCTGTCGTTGTCGTTGTCGTGCCTGGAGCTGCTGCCGATGGCCATGTTGCAGCCAATCCCCGATGGTGATGTCGATGGTGCTGGTGAGCGCCTATACTCGTACATCAGCTTCGCGCATGCACATGCTTACTCTTCTGGTGTCTGCTGTTTGTTCTCCTTGCAATCCCTCGTAAAGAATGCTGTAGTGGTAATACGAATGCTCCAGGGAGATGGGCAAAGTCCCACGCCGCGCATCAAAGGGGGGAGCAGAGATGCATTTCATCGTCTCGTGCTCCGCAATCAAACAGTAGCCAGGCAAGACACCCGACAGCGCCTCCCTCACCCTCTGCTGGGCTGGGTCGGAGGCGGCAATAATGTGGAAAGAGCAAGGCGGCATAGGTCGAGCTCCGCTTTATTCGCGTTCGCGTATCAAACGGCTGCCGTCCGAGTACATGTACTCCGTACTTGCGCAAAATCTCGGGATGGAGGGGGCTTTGGGGGGGCTCTCACAGGTCGATACATGTACGGGTACTCGTGCCGCACATGTACGGTACCAGACGGAATATGGCACCGCAACGCCTGTAGCGACGGGGAGCTCCGCACTGACACTGCGCAGTATGGTCGCCCAAGTCCCTCGATGCGTTGCGAGGGCGATGTTATGTACCTATGGTAGGACGGTTCACAATGATGACTGCCAACCTCAGCAACTACCAAGTACCTACTAAGGTATCTGGTCTACAAAAATCCAAAAGTTCAAATTAGGTACCTGTACTATACAGCATTACTCAATCCCAACTTCGTACAGTCACAGGGTGCTGCAAGTTCATAGGTAGCATACGAGTAGGTACTCCCAAGGGATGGGACATGAAAGGTACGAGTAATGGCACCAGCACTGATTGAGGCCCGCCCTGCTACTCAGCCCGACAAGGAAACGAGTGTCATCAAGGCCAAGGTCAGGATTATTGGCGGAATTGGCCAAATGGAACTGTCATCCGCGCATCCAGGTACAAAGTACTCGTACATGCTGGCACTGTGAGTGGCGGACTGCTGATGCTTCATCAGGCGAGCGATTATGCTAGGCCTAGTACCAGAACAACTTAGAGCAGCGCGAGGCTTTGCCGAGAGACGAAGCGCCCCTGCCGGAGTCACCTGAAGATGGTTCAAATCCAAAAGGCCAAAGACCCGACCGACACTCCGCCTGCCGGTCTGGGCTGCCCTGTACCCATGCCATGCTGCGACTGCGGAGTATTATAGAGTCGTACTGTACTAGGCACTGTGGCGCGCCTCCAAGCGTTGCCTTGCGTCCAGGGCTATTTGGTGGTGCCTTTCCTGTAGCGGGTTGGCATCAAGACGGATCAATTGGCTGAGCTCGTTTCTGTTGACAATCCCGGCAGCCTTCAGAGCCTCAGGACATTGATTATGCTGCCATCGTATGTACCTACATGTAATTACAGTATGTGCAACAGCTTGGCGGATCAACATGCCAGCACTGCCAGTAGGAGGTTTTGCCTAGGTACATGTATTGCCTCGTACAGCATCATCTGGACCCAAGACATTCATGTCGACCGACACTACAAAGACGGATCGAGGTCGGCGGGCAAGAATTGCGCGCCATGGTGCACTCATACCAGGGGGCGTCCATGTAATGCCCTTTGTAAAACATGCAGTTCACAAGTCCCAACAAGACGAGGACCACGTACGAGTACGGCCGGCCGGCAAGGAGCACCGGAGAAGCCCTGCTTGCCCCCCCCCCCCCCGATGCTACAATGGTGCCTCCCTAGGCGCTGGTTTTCAGCCGCTATATCATTGACTGCCTTAGCAGCCAAGGGCCTGGCGCTTTTCAAAATGCACTGTGCGCGAGTTTGCTGGAGATGGGGACTCCGTAGTACCTAGTCTCGTACATGCGAGAAGAGAAAGGTGCTAAGCCCGCCAGCTGAATACGTCACCCTCGATGGTGAAATGCCGGACCACACAGCTCCAGCCCAGCAGTACGAGGAGTACTGGCAATCTTAGCACAGGGCGCTTTGCACAAGCCCACGGATGGCAAGAAAATATTGAGTGCGGGCATCTGCAAGCAGAGCGATGGTGAAACTCGGTTGGGCCAAGTCCAATCACGTACCAACGAAACCCAGGCGGTGAAAGTTTGCAAAACGACATTGAGCCGAGTTGAGCCACAAGACGCTTGTAAGCAAGCAGGTTGGCACATACATGATGCCTCCCATCTGCCTTCTCAAGCACAAAGTACCTCCTTGTCCAGCCAGAGACTCGTCCAACATTTATCGCCGGTCAGCCCTCACAGAACCAGAGCACCTGCTCACCCACTCCAATCATGGCACCTGGTCGCCGCTGGTGCCTCTTTGCGCCCCCTTTGTGCCACTGCCACGCTACCGGACGAGAACTAGCACCGATGGCTTCCAGGCTGGAAAAAAAACCAAAAACAGCACCTCAGCATTTTGCTCCACAGTGCTGTACGAGTAGTGTAGTCGAATGTCCAGGTTCATTCAGTGCCTAGTGTGTTGGCGGCCTTCACGTTGACGCTTTCCAGAGCGCCATCCAATTGCTTGTCGCTTTGGACCGCCTGCATGGCTGACTGCGGTCGGCTCGCACTGGTGCCAGCCAGCGCTGTGGTTGTACCCGTGCTAGCAGTGCTACTGTACCGACACCTTTCGCTCGTCTGCCCCATCCAATCCTTCTCCGGTGCGCCACCATCAGCTCCAGGTCCAGCGAGAGCCTTGATTAATCTCAACTGGCTGCCCGCTCGCTCAAGACCAACCAACATGTGACGCCTTGCAGGCCCTGGTCAGAGTCCGGGTCCTGCTAGAACCAAGAGCACAGGCAAGCCCAGTCCAAGTCTGGGAGCCCCCCCCTCAGCACGGGTCATGTCGAGGCCCCCCGGCGCATCTGCTTGTGCTAGACTTGGCTTTTTGACCATTGATCATATCCTGAAATGGGACCGTGGGTGGATGGAGACGGCTGCCCTTGGACAGGACAGCCTGCGGAGATGGGCCTGGAGCAAATACAGGGGGTGGTAAGGGGAGCACAGTACTCGTGCTCCGTCCTCGTACCGACGTGAGTGCTACTGGACTACCTTGACTACTTGGTGCTACCTCTACTAACGGCCACGCGAAAGCTGCTGGCATGGTTCAGGTTGCTGGATTACGGGGGAGAATTCCAGTCGTTTGCATTTAGCATCGGTCGACTTGCCCGCGACGCACGTCTTGAGTCATATTTGTTCTGGCGCTCGACGAGACACCCGGCAGCTTCATGCCAAAAGAGCAATAGGAATAGCCGATCACAGGGCCACCCCATTTCCGCCTTTATCGCCTTTCGGTTCTCGCTTTACGGCATCTGCTACTACTCTGCTCGTAGTAGTAGGAGGAGTACTACCCGTAGGCCTAGGATGTATGAGTAGCTGAAGGCTGCTTCGCGAGGCAAACTCGCCCATCTTCTGCCCCAGTCTCCGAGGCGGACGACGCCCGTCATGTGATCGCTTGACGCCCTGGCAGGGAGCCAGACTTGCTGCTCCGTATCTGCTCAGGTCAGGGCAATCCTCCTTCGTCAATCTTCGGGGACCCGGCTGCGCTGTGCCAGGATAATGGCGCCAAGGGCAAGGACGGAGCACTACTACTACCACGCATTGATGCCCTCCATACCTGGAACCGAAGCCCCCGCCGCGATTGTCCCACTCAAGCCTCCGGTGACTTGCAAATGCTCGGACGGCTCTTGATCCACTGACGCCGTGACCTGGCGGGCCGTGTCCTTGTCGCACTTGTGGGGTTGCAGCGAATGGCGACGGCGCCAGAGAATGAGCCCCCTTTTTTTCGCTGCTCCCTCGACAATACGATGATCGGCGTCACTCGCCCACCTTGGCCAGGTCCAGACTGAGCCTCCTGGCGAATGCGTTGGTCGTCGCATAACCTTTCAGCCGTCGTCGGTGGCGGACCAGGCCAGGCCAGGCCAGAGAGGCTTCCTGTTTGATTGTTTGTCTCGGCACACGAATGCGCGCTGGTACGGGTTTCCTCCCTCGCCATTGGCACGGAGTAGTTCAGACATGCCTCGACGCCGCACGCCCTTTTGAGCAAGCTTCGCCGGTGATCATGACCCTGGGGCCAAATGCTGGTCCCTCGGCTACGAGTGCCTCAATAACCTAGCACTGCTAGCAAGTTGCTTGGCATGGCTTTTGACTCTTGCTGCAGGCCTCTTCCGTACGTTACAGCCCAAATGCGGGCGTCAATGTCCCACGCAGCCATGTTTCAACCAGGACAACTTTATTGCTCAGAGTTCCACATCCTTGCCTACCCTAGTTGGACTACCCGAACCAAGACAGCGAGCCTTGGACAATAATTCTCCCCAAACGTCGCAGTCGTCGCCCAACCCCCGGCATCCGACGCTACATGTACCACTACCGCCACCAGAAGTGGCCAGGACGGAGCTGAGCTGCAAAAGCCCCAGGGCATCATTCGGTGTTCCACGCGGCGCAATTTGGCTAACACGATGCGAAGTGATGGGTGTTATACTACTACGAGTACTGCTAGTAGTAGCAACTTACTCCATCCTTGTGTCTGGTGAGATGTCGATTGCGGATGGCCTCTCATACTGCACGTACGCCATCCACTACCTAGTTGTGTATAGGCTATCGCCGAAACCCTTTTACCCACCACCAAAAAAATCTCACCTGCACTGGCAGCGCACGACATTCGTCTCTATGGCGGATGGCTGTTTTTCGTCATGGTTGCACGCGTTGGCACGACCAATGTGACGACTGCAGTGGCGCATATCACTCTGCAGACAGGCCCAAGGTCGGCGTCCCCCCCCCCCCCTTTTGGCTGGCCCCTAGTATTGCATCTCTGGCTTTGGCCATGCAACTAAATTCACCGACTCCGGCCAAGGTGACGCCTCATTACTACCCTACAGCCTCCACATGCTACAAGTGTTTTCTCTGCACGTGAGCTGAGAGAATTATTCGGCAGAATGAAGGAGGAGCGGTAGAGCTACGAGTATGTGAAGGGGTGCGACACAATGCAAGGGTAGGGCTACTCGATGATCCGACCTTTCACGCCTGGTGCAGTAGCCTGTTGATAGTAAGGCTGGCTGGATTCGTACAAGCAATTCGTATGTTTGGCTCCCAGATACAGGTCCACGGAGAAACATTGGATGCCGCGAAATTTACAACCGCCCCAGGGTCATTACTCGAAATATTTAGTGTCTGGTCTTGTGCCATCAGCGTTGGCGGCTTTCTACATGGCTACCATGACGCGGCAAGCGGTTGGTTCACAGCAACCAGAGGCAAGACGCCACCTACTTTTCGTCTGTGTCAATCTGCGAAAAGTATTACAAGTTACAAGTAGGGCCAAGGCGTCCAACGTGGAGATGCCGACTGGTGGTCTATTGCTCGACTGCCCCCCGTACGAGCGCCTAGTCCTTTGGGGAACCAAGTACTGCGTGCTAGACTACAACGGCACTGCCTGCAGCATGTCCATCTAGCCTGTGCATGTGCACTTTGGCCTGTCTTACTCGTACTTTGTCCAGGCATACAACCTGGATCCTGGCACCCTGGCCGAAAAAGACCCAACGCCACCCGGTTGTCATGGTGCTGTTCTGCTGTGCTTCGTACCGTACTATGGAGTACAAGTTACATTACAGTAGCTCCGACTGAAAAGTCGGGGATGAATTAGTGGAGTTGCATGTTGAGCCTCGTCCGACACCCAATGTTCCCTGCGGTGCCGACCTGAGGGCCGCGAATTTCCTCATGGCGATTCTGTCGCATATGATAGAGTGCTCGCTATCTATTGGCCCCGACGTGGAAACAACTTGGTCAATGATACGTCTGGTGCTGATCCCTCCATTGACAGTGGCATTTGCCATCACACGTATATTACGCCCCGAGGCAACCCCATGGTTTCCCGCGTACTATCACAAGGAATGCTGGGAAAGGGTGAAAAGGGTCCGGAGCCCTGAGAGAGATTTACCAGCAAAGCTGTGCGAGTATCATCTTTTGTCGATTTTGATAAACGGGCACATTGATAGCCCACCCAGTGGCCAGCAGCTCACCAATGAGGAACAATAGCAGCACTTGATTATTTGGTACCGGCATGCAGTGCTAGGAAGCATCAGATTGGTTCCGTCCACTGGCATTTGTTGCACAAGCAGGCCCCTCGACGGAGCCTCTGTGTCACTCAGCTACCGCCTTGGCGCCGGATGGCTTCCGACATCCCACCTTCCCTCGGCGTCGGACGGCTTGCGGCGATCGACCTCTCTAGGATGCATGATACTATTACATTTATTGCATCACTTGACTCTGGATGGAACTCGGATGTTCGTCCTTTAAGCCCCCCTCGATGATTGACCTGTGCAAGGGGAACATCCGAGCGTCAGCATGCTCTTGGTGCTTCCTTGGTAGCCGTGTTTTGCTGACGCGTTGTTGTTGGCCATTTCCCCATCTTGGGCACAGGCTCTATCTTCAGGGCCAGCCAGGTCCAACAGGGAGAAAAGGAGGGGAGGGAAAGTTAAGCGATGAATCAAGCTAGCGACGAGTATTTGCTACAAGCATGATTTCTCTGGAACAGGTCTGCATCGAGGGGCTCCATCGACGGCAGCAACGGCGAATCTGCCATCGTACGAGCACTCCCTGCCAGCTTGCATTACAGTACGGGCACAAGTGCGCGATTGTAATGTTGGATCAAGATTCGGCCGCAGCCTAGCAATTAAACAAGAGGCGCCCCCATCATTGAATCCTAAACAGACGCCCCCCCTCAGCCCAGTATTCGCACCCTCCCGACCTGGCCTTTGGTCCTGATTTGTTCGTTTCACTTGACGCCCGCAATAGGCTACAGATCACCGCAGCTCCCTCCTTGGGCCATGGCGGCGATAGTAGCCTGCCCGCGGCAGCCCGTACGAGTACATACAACTTTGCCGTGTGTATGGAGTATAGTAGGCAGCGCAGAAACGGCCGAAACAGCGCGTTTTGACGTGGGTAGATGTTGGGCTTTTGCTGGTCCTTGATCCTTCCACCCATTCGCTAGGCGTTAACAGGGAATGATCTGGCTTTGGTTCATTTAGCCTTGGCTGAGTGTTGTCTCTTCCCCAACGGGGTGTGCATTTAAAAAAAAAACTTGAGCTACGGGCTGGTGTTCCCGATATAGCTTCTCGATCCTTTGTGTCTCATCCACCACCCTTTTCATATCTTTCCCCTCTAGCAGGTGTACGGGGTACGGTACAGTCACGACATTCTACCTTAAGCGCCAGCCTGGTGACGGACATTTCAGCAATATTACCAGCCAAGCTCCCCCCCCAGCCATGTTGGCCATTGACCCCTTTCGCGGACCTAAGAGTCGGAAATCCTTGGCTTACGAGCACCACCACCTCGTGAGCTTACCTCGCTACATGTGCTCTTTGATTGGGAGTCAAACGGCAGCTCGTTGTGCAGAGCACTGATATTGCGAGAGGTGGCATCATGGTTCCTCTTTCTTATCAGTCCAATCTGAATGTGAGGGCGAAGCACTGGCCATTGGCGGAAACCATCTTTTCTGTTCTCTCTCTCTCTTCTTTCCTTTTCCCTCAAGACGCACGGTGGTGGGGAGGAGGGGAAGGGGACGAAAATCACCCTTGGGTTGGTGACCAGCAGCTTGTTTGCGTATGCAACCTGGTATGATATGCACGGACTAGCGATTTGAGAGATGGGGGTTTGCTTTGCCTCACAGGCGATTTGCAAAGCTGCTCGACGCCAGTCCCCACACAAGGCCAGAACCTCGAGACACAGCAGCTGTGATCGTCTGCCCACAATTAATCGCCGGCCTTTTCAAGGACCCCCCCCCCTTCGCCTGTCACTGTCGCCTTTGCCCTTTTTCTGCCTCTTCTCTGCTGGGCGTCGGATATTGCATTGAGATGCTGCAAAGCCTCACGAGCCAATGGCGTATCATACATGGTCTTTGTTCACATTTGACTCCGTTTTCACACTCCACCTCACGGGCTCGTTTTCTGCTCGTACACACCAGACGGTTTCACCGCTCCTTACCCCCTTCCTTTGAGCATCAAAACAGACAGCCCTCCGGCCGTGAGAGGATTGCCAGAACAGCACACGGCTCACTGGTTGTCTGACAGGCCACCATGTCGGTTGATTGTTGCCAAGTGCGGCGTGCTCAGTGTGCTCAGACAGGTACAACTTTTGTTGGTGATATTGCACATGCTCGTACAGACTTGCCCATACGAGTGATCCTTGTGCGTGCGCGTTCATGTCACCTAGTCCTGAACTGGGTTGCAGTAGCCAAACTCCTCTCTTGGTCTTTGTTTTCGCCTCCGCCCACCCCAGGAATGGCTGCTAGCATTGGCGCGAACGCTACTTTGTACCTCAGGGCCGCTCGTTTCTAGGTACACAACGTCTTTGGCCGCTTCCCTGGGGCCTGGTCAGTCAACAGGCGGCTCCGACCCGCATGCTGGTTTGTTTTCATCACGGTGCGAGGGCTGAGCCGAATGCTAAATGGATGGAAGCGATCAGGACGCATTGCCTACTAGCCAGTCGTGGACATGTGCGCCGAGCCCCTGAAACCCTTCCCTTTGGACCTTTGTCGTGGCCAGGTGCACGGCGAATCTCAGCCCGTGGCTTACATCCCAGCTTCTGTCGCGACAGACCAGGCTGTAGAGCATTCCCGCGACGAAGGTATCACCCGCTCCCACCGAGCTAATGGCAAGGACGTGTCAGCTGCTGCAGTGCCTCCAAAGCTCCGTGCTACTCGCCAAAGGCTAGCCCAGGTGTCGCGGTGCGATGCCATCGAGCCAAATGGGGAGGGCGGCATGGGGCACCCGAAAAAAAAAGAGAACCTCGCGCTGGGGGTCACCTACTCGACGACCGAAATGGACTTTGCACGGCTTTCGACGGGACAGTGGACGATGTGCTCGGGCGACTGGCACATGGCGGCTCCCTCCGCACCCCAAGTGCATACGAGTAGAGCAAGGGACCTACTGCTGCTAGTATATGATGAGTTGACCATGTCCGAATCAGCGGCAAAAAACAATTAGGCAAAAGTTGGATGTCGCAGCAGGGCGTTGAGAGAAGGGCACGCTTACGCTTCTCGTCGTCGTTGCTCGTCCACGAGACACGACTCGGCAGACCCATGACCGCAGCTCTATGCACATTAATCTCTCAGCCTTTTGCATGCCTTTTTGGTTTTGTCTGTTTCATTTCTTATTTTTCTTCTTCTTCCTCTTCCTTGCCTTTGGCGGTTGGGCTTGCGACCCTCCCCCTCGCATACGAAAGTGGTTGTTCTTCCGCTCGCTCCCCCATGGCGCAATGTCACATACCTCTGCCCAGGATCTGGAATAAAAGACCACGCTGGCCTCGGCTGCGAGTTCTCGAAGCCCGTCTCTGCCCGGCTTCTCGACTTCAACGCTGATTTGCGCGTTTGGCAGCTTATCACGCAGCCTGCGGACGCACTCTAACGTAGTATTGGGTATGCGGCCCTGAGCTAGAATTGTCAGACAAGGATTGATGAAAGGGTGTCAAGGGATCAGATGCCGTGCCGTCCCTCGCTTGACACGGCCATTCGCGGGCGCAGCTTCACAAGGCAGCAGGAGGTGTGTGTGTGTGTGTGTGTGTTTTCGCCTTTGGGCTGGACTGGACTGGACTGGGACTCACTTCAAAGTGCCACCAGGTCTCATCGCTAGGATCGAATCTCCGCACAACGGCCTCGAACTCGTCAACTGTCATTTCTGGTAGGTCATTGTAGTTTATGATGGTGCGGCTTCCCGTCTGCTTGCTACGGAAGATGTAACTGCTGGCTGCTTGGGTGTGCGTCTCTCGGTAAAGGCAGTGCTCGAAGCCTACAGGTGACGACTCACCAAAGGACTCCTTGATCTGCTGCGTAGCGAGCGATGATTTGCTCGGAAGTGGTGATACCAAATACATGCAGAGGGCATCTTGCGGCCCGACGAGCTGCTGGAGCACCTCGAGCGAGTTGGGGCAATTGCCTCCTCGACGGATTTCGAGGCTCGAGGCTCGTTGCTTTGCATCTTCTTGTGGGTAATGAGGCACGCTGTTTGGTGAGTGTTAGAATGCGATGTTATACGCTCATGCTGTAGATGATGGCAGTTTTCGAGACTTGCCTTAGAATGGTGTCCAAGTAACAGGCTCCGACCAGGATGAGGTGTTTCATTGTGGCAGTCGGTGTCCGTATATGAACAGCCTCGATGGACATATGGCTATGAACTGCTCCTCAATTGGCGCATGTGATGTTTTGGGGTTTGAGATCGTGAGAGAGTTTGGATGTGGTTGAGGCTCCCCGCCCGACCCCACTTGTTCTAATAGTGAGTTGATGGCAATTTTTCGTGCGTGTAAGTTGACTTTGACTATTCAACCCTTTTTTTTTTCTGCACGAGAGAAGTAAACTATGAAGCGTAGAGGGTCCCGATAGATGCACCGGATAGACTGGAATGTACGCTGGGAATTACAACTTGTGATGACATTCATATCTATTCGCACATGGGTACTCAAGAGTGCGCCACTCTCACCTACCCGGGAGGATGCTTGAATGAGTGTGAAAAGATGGCGGTGCACATGCGTGTAGTGGCCGTGGGTTATGATATAATGGCTATTTCAACTTGATCAATCTCAATGCAACCAAGGACGTAAGGGGAAACGGGCTCTTGTATAGGAACGTGAGTTGGACGATTCTCACGATGAAGTCTTGGGGTTGGCTGACAATGTCACTGCGTTGCCTCATGTTTTGACGTCATATATCGCCAACTTGGAGGTTGGCACTTGATGCTACAGATAGGGCGCTGGGTAATTGATGTTTGATACAATGCAAACTTCTCGTTCCATCAATGTGCTGCTTGGTGAGATGAGCAGCAGCAATTGCACTCGCATCGTGAGGCCATTCTCAACATTCGCATGACAAAGATTGATAACAAAGGCCGAGGTTTGTTTGACAGGAACTCTATTCCCCACCTCTCGATTTAGCACCAAAACCAGGCCATGTGGCAATGCGTCAAAGTGCTCCCGTCGATCGTCCGAGATGGTTCAGCTTAATTCTGACCAATTCAACTTGCACCTCATCGATTGCCGTCCATTCCACTCAATTGGCAGACGATACACGGCTTCAGCTCCTACCGCCATCCAGTGCAGGTTGGACCGAGATCCAGCAGCTTCTTTTTGTAACACGGCGTCTGATGCACGTGGACCGCGGCACGACCCCGCGATAACCCACTCAGCGATTACATCATGGGCTGGGACTGCGAGGAAGACCAGCAAGACGGGCGAGACGGGCGGCCAAAGCCTCAGCGGCACATTACGTTTGAAGAGGCGAGCCTGAATGGGAGCGACGAGGACGATGGAGCCGTCGAGGTGAGTGTTGCTTTCGTTTCTTTCTCCAGCCAAACGACGGTTGCCCATTCCGTGTAAATCCATGGACTAACGACAACCAGGTCACCTTTGATTCGGGAAGCCCATACCGGAGGAAGAGCTCGCTTGTCACGTCCGAGGCTCCTGTTCCTGCGACAAAACGCATCCCGCCGGACCGGCGTGCTGAATGCATTGTCCATCAATTGATCGAGAACCAGCGGCGGTCCAGAGGGAGCTCGGCTGCGAGTTCGCCCAGCCGCAACCTCCACCATGCGCATCCGATATACACCCACCCGAGCCACAACGATGGAGCGGTCGACATTAGCGGAGAGAAGAGGATGGACAGAATTGTTGACCTGAAAAGCCCCGGCCATGAGCAGAAATGCCGAGCCGTCGTGGACACGGACGCCTTCGAGGACGAGGACGATGCCGGCCTTGGGCAGGTTGACCAGAAGGAATGGACCAAGGAGATGACCAAGACTGATTCCGAGACGGATCTCACCCAGCATGACGAAAACCTTCACAGCCGCATGTTGACCAAGAAGCAGCTGAGCGATATGGCGTGGGGGGTTCGCGAGCTGAGCAGACGGCTGAGCAGCATGCGCATCCGCTTCCGCGTCAAGTGCATCTTTCTCTTGACAAAGATTCACGACTCGGACTTGATCATCAACACGAGAGCTCTGGCGCAGTGGCTGCTCAGCAAGGAGAGAGACGTCAAGTATGTCGTGTACGTGGAGAAGATTCTCAAGACCAACAAGAAGTTTGATGTGGGGAAGCTGGTCGATGACTTGGCCCACGACTATGCTAAAGAGGGCGGCGTGGACGAGGACAAGGCTCGAGACGATATCCAGAGACGCCTGAGATACTGGGACGAGGGCATGTGTAGGACACGGCCTCACCAGTTTGACTTTGTCATCACCCTCGGAGGCGACGGCACGGTTCTGTACGCGAGCTGGCTTTTCCAGAGGATCGTGCCGCCCGTGTTGAGCTTTGCGCTGGGGAGCCTTGGGTTCCTGACCAAGTTTGACTTTGAAGACTTTAAGCCCATCCTCAACTCGGCGTTTTCAAAGGGCGTGACGGTGAGCTTGAGGCTTCGCTTCGAGTGTACCGTCATGAGGAGCGTGAAGAGGAAGACGCCCGACTCGGAGTCTGAGGAGGACGGCAACGAGCTGCATCATAAGCGGGATCTGGTGGAGGAGCTGATTGGAGAGGAGAATGAGGACGAGCGGACGCATCGGCCGGAGGGGACGTTTGAGATTCTGAATGAACTCGTGGTTGATCGAGGACCAAACCCATTGTAAGTCGTTTTTTTTTTTACTTACTCTCTTACGCAGCCGACCGTCGCAGAGGCATTACTAACCGCACTCTTCTTTTGTAGCAATGTCATATACGGAAATCTTTGGAGACGACGAGCACTTTACTTCGGTGCTCGCAGATGGCATTTGTGTATCTACCCCGACGGGCTCGACGGCTTATAACCTCGCTGCCGGCGGCTCCTTGTGCCACCCTGAAAATCCCGTCATGCTCGTCACATCCATCTGCGCCCACACGCTGTCCTTCCGGCCCATCATCCTGCCCGACACCATCGTTTTGAGAGTTGGCGTCCCGTACAATGCCAGGACGGCCTCGTGGGCCAGCTTTGACGGGCGAGAGCGGGTGGAGCTGAACGCGGGCGACTATGTGACTGTCAGCGCGAGCAGATACCCGTTCGCCTCGGTCCAGACAGAAGGACGCAGGAGCGAGGATTGGATCAACAGCATCAGTGGGAAGCTGGGATGGAACACGAGACAGAAGCAGAAGGGATTCAAGGAGTGGGACGCCTGAGACGTGGACTTGCATGGGGGGGGGGTGTATGGTGTTTTTTTCTGACTATAGAGGTCAAGGGTTGACGGAGTTTTGATCAAGTTCAAAACGTTGGGTTATTCTTATATCTAGGCACCAAAGACAAAAACAACAGGCAGTTGAAAATAAAAATGAAGAGCAGTATACGGCGTAATAAGACGGTATAAGCACTTGATGCAAGTCTGAGATACTGTAGAGCCTCGTTGCAGCAGACCCACCCCCACAATGGCTGTCTAAAATCTGGCGACCCCACGCTAAGTCCAAAGCTCTACAAGCTCAAGAGAAGAGATTACTCTGTCAACATCTCACTTCCATTGGGCGTGTGTCACTTGCTGTGTTTTTCTTAGGCACGAGGAATTGACTCTGCCATTGAATTTGCAAGCATCGACATCACCAGCATCTTCAAAACCTCCATTGACTTCTATAGAGATTTCAATTGGGTCTTCAACCACACGAGCACACAACCAACAATAAACCAAAATGGCCGTCCAATCCTCGCTCCCGCCCGACCTCTTTGACCAAACCACAATCGTCTCCCTCCTCTCGACCCTCGCCATCGTCTTCGTCGCCTACGCCGCCTCGCACATCGCCCTCCCGCGCGCCTCCACCGGCACCGTCCGCTTCCTCTTCATCTGGCACCTCGCCGACGCGCTCTGCCACTTCATCCTCGAGGGCAGCTTCCTCTACCACTGCTTCTTCTCGTTCCTCCCCGCCAGCGAGGCGGCCGACCTGGTGCCCACGCCGTACAACTTTCTGGGCCACGGAAACGACCGCGTCTATGGGCCGCAGAGCGGGGGGGAGAATCCGTTTGCGCAGCTGTGGATGGTGTATGCGAGGGCGGATAAGAGATGGGCGGGAGCCGACTTGGTACGTTGTTTCTGATTGTTGAATGGGATTGTTTCTTCTTCTTTTTCGTTCTTGGCTAACCGTGGGAATTGGGCATCGTTACAGGGCGTCATCAGTCTTGAGCTCTTGACCGTCTTCTTCGATGGCCCCCTGGCTGTGTACATCTGCTATCTGCTTGCCAAGAAAAACCCAAAGGCCAGCATCTGGATGATTGTCTTGGCGACTTGCGAGCTCTATGGAGGTATGCAATACGGGATAGTGACAACAGATTGCTTAGAAGTGGCGGCTAATGGATACCAGGCTTCATGACTTTTTGCCCCGAGTGGCTCACCGGCAACATCAACCTCGACGGCAGCAACTTCATGTACATGTGGGTGTACTTGGTCTTCTTCAACATGTTGTGGGTCTTTATCCCGCTGTTTGCGGTTGCGTATTCGATTCGTGACATTTCCAATGCTTTTGCTGTTCGACAGGCCGCGACACAGACGAAAAAGAAGCTTTGAGCGAGGGGTATGTTTCTGAGTTGTTATATATCCAAACGGGAGCGCAATCATCTTTGCAGCGAGTTGGAAATACTGCAAATGTTTTGATCTAATATGATACAAGTCATACTTTCAGCTACAAAATACTCGAGAATCACAGTCACATGCAGTCAGACAAAAACCAAGATAGGCCGAAGAATTTGTATTATAGAGTTCTCCTAAGGGTATCGACTATTTGTCTCTCAAGACGGGGTAGAAGCACAAGAATTGTCCATCGTTCCCTCTCACTCAGCCCATTTAGATGGCCTGCTTGTGGGCCTCGCCCTTGGCGTTATGCTTGGACTCGTCCAGCTTGTCGCCGAGAGCATCCTTGGCAGCGGAGGCACTGTAGAGCACACATTGTTAGCCAGTGTTTGTTGTTTGAGACAGAGTGAGAGAGATTCTTACCGAGTGCCAACGGGGGCGTTGCTGTCCTTGGCGACCTGCTTGTTGGTCTCCTTGGAGGCACCAGAGGTGGCCTGCTGAACCTTCTCACCGACGTAGTTGGCGCCCTGCTTGATGGAATCCATTGTGATTGGTTGTTGGTTATTTGTGTGAAAGATTTAAAGTTGAGATGAAGATTTGAGATTGTGTTGTGAGGATGTGATGGAGAGGAAAAGTTTGAGAGATGAAGGGGGGATGAAAGAAGTTTATATAGACCGATGATGGAGGGGAGGGAAGCGGCATCCCAAACCTTGATTCCCTCCTAGAAGAGCTTAAGCCATGGCATTCCTTACTTCTCCATCATGTGAAGGGCAGGAACATGGCGTCATCGAACACATCATTCACCGGCCAAAAGCTTGTGAATGTACAGCCAGGCAGGATTCGTGTGTGAGAATAGGCGGGGAGGTACAAGTGACGGTGCTGATTCAAACGCCGATTGACCTCGAATCTTTGTGATTTCTTAACTACGATGCATGTACTTGTTTCTGCCATGAATCATTAAGCGCAGATACTCGCTTTGAAACACCAAATTGTCCGGCCTCGTACGCAACTTGCTGGAGACCCAAGCAGTTGCACGGAGGAGTAAAGCTTGCTTCCAATGGATGACATCATGGCCTCGAGCTCGCAACGTCACTGCATACTACAGAATGACAGAATGTATGTGCAAAGTGGATTGGCTACGGTTGGGTGAGAGATGCCGCTGAGAACAAGCGGTTCCGTGCCAATCAATCGGCCGTTTGCAAGCTCATTGCCCACGGCTCTTGCGAGCTGCATTCTGGCCAATGTGGCTGGTGACGGCCTCGGCCAACAATGATTTGGTGCGTTGATGCGGTCGGTGGCGACGCCACGTGTGGCGGCTAGGCTTCGGCCCCGTCGTGATGTGGGGCCGCCCGCGTGAATGACGCATCCATGGCATAATGGCTACGATGGGCTTCGCTTTGGCAAGATGCTCGACCTGCTGATGCTCGCATCGAGATCTCCAGGGTCCCAGCCGGACGCTTTACTCCGCCTCGCAGACACGGCGATCGACTGCCATCCGGGAAGCTTCTTCCATGTACCAATGCCAATGCGGGTTATAGAACGGGTAACACGATGGACATTGCGTCTGCACGTGCTCCGAAGCGTGACAAGCTGCGGTAGAGCTTACCGAATCATGACGCTATGAAGCTTGTCTTGAATGCAACAATGTGCGTGATGCAGCTTTGACAAAAAGAACAAGTGTCTACTTTCTGGGTGTCGATTGTTGCCTGCAGACGGATCCTGGATTTCCCCTCTACACGTGAGAAATCGACCAGCAACTCCCTCGATGCTGCCTTGCCTCCATTCTTGACGTGCCATCCGTCAGCTTGACGTGGAGAATGTGGGAAAGCTTCGCGTCTTGCGGGGTCTAAAGGACACACGCATGCATGTCTGTGGACGTGACCAAACACGTGTGCGCTCTCGCTGGCGCACCGAGGCATGTAGGTGTAGCTTTTGGCGTTGAGCCAGACGGCAGAATTGGACTGACTTTGCTGACTGTAGCCTCAGAAAGGCGACGGTTGATGGACGATGAGCAGTTCATCGCAGTTTCATCGTTACAACAAGCACGCACACGACGAATCATCTCTTCCAGCTAGGCCTACCACGAGGATCAAATAAAGTATACTATGCGAGGCAGCTTGTCTGAGAAGATTCTTGACAAGGTCTTGAGGAATGATGAAAAAAGCCTTTGACAGCTTGGTCCACCAAACCAACAGACAAGACGCCATCGCTTCATTACGGGGTTGTGCTTTTGTCCGAGAGGACTACTTGGTTGAGTGAGAGCTAAGCTCTGGGGACTCATCACACACCTCAGCCCTCGAAACAACCGTCTAGTCGTCCTGGGGCACCGCCGCAGTCAGGGTTCGTGAGCAGCATCATGTGAGAAGCCTCGACTCTGCAGCCCGGCTTACAGAGGGAGGCCCTCTGGATGATGTTTTAGCCCGCCAACTCACCAGTGCGTATCGCATCAGCACGGCCACCGAGATCCACTCGAGCTCGCACCCCGGATGAGATGCCGCGTTGTCTCTTTGAAACAGCCACGAGCCAGGCTCCTCTACTCCGCACGACAAGTCATATTTCACACGCGTGTTGGAGTGATACTGATAACCAAAGAGTGCTTTGCACGATACAAGACGTGATGATGCCTCTGTGCTCGTAAATGGGACCCGCAGGCCAGATTCACACCAGGGGTTCTCCGCGGATAGCCCAAGCCCGGTCCGGGCATAGCGCCTCTTTACCTATTACCGCATCTGTCTGTAGAACGGACACATTTGTCGCTACCTGCATTAGCACCAAGCTTCAACTCTTGCCTCTAGCAAGGCTCCTGAGTTTCGAAACTCGAATCTGTTGCAAGTCTGCTTCAAACCCCGCCGCCACCGCCCTGATGAGATTCGGGCAGCCTGTTGCCGGGACTTGGGCAGAATGAATCGTCGTCACCATCACCATTACACGGCTAATGAGGTTCTTGGCTGTTGAAGAACACACACGCACGCACAGCCACGGGAGGAAATGCCAGAGAGCTTTGACGCACTTCTCTATCCCGGTTGCTCCCCTTGGATTGTTTGACTTGTAGTAACCCAAGGACGCAACGGAAACTCATTATTGAATAAACAGGCACCAGCAATTGATGGAATTCTTTGCGTCTCATCGTCTTCGTAGCCCAAACAGGCTCCCCCTCTCTCGCTTCTATTCTTAGTCGTCTTCATGTATATGAGGAGGAAGAGGGATCCCGGTGAATGAATCAAGATATTGGCCATCTCTACAGATCAGTTCCATCGCCACCAACCCCTGGCCAAGACGACGGTGTCTACCCTAACCGTTGGTGCCGATTGAAACGCAAACCCATGTCCTGCTAGAGATGGAGCTTGGAATCCTCTCCATCGTCTGTGCCCGGAGCTCCATGTCCCGGAGTTCCCTGTTCACGCTTGCGTTTCTTGCCCCACGCCATCCAGCCTTCTTCTCCCCGTTCGTCTCATCTGTTTCTCATGCATCTCTCTGCCTTCTCTACTCGCTCTGGTAGCAGCATTTGGCATTGATCTGGCGTAAACAGTGTTTCTCCCCATTCCCTTCTTTTCCTTTCCTTTGACTTTTGCTCCATTTCTGTTCGAAGTCGTCTGGACGACTGACACGGCTGCTGTTTTGCATTCGGTTCACTTGGATAGTTGGGCTTTTGCAGGCATGCTCCAGTTACTACACTAAGCTTCTCAGATTGTTTGCTTCTCTCATTCGTTTCTTTGCTTCCGCCGGACGATAGCAAAATTTCACTCTTGTTTCTCTTCTTCTCCTCTTCTCCTTGACTGTTCATCTCCAGCTGTACGACGACTTATGCGGAACACGACGACTACACATATTTACGTGGTATTCAAGGCGCCGATGGCCATCTGAGGCGTGGCACGTCGAGGCTTCGACGCCGGCGCTAGATTGATTGGCGAAAGCTTCCGTCACGAAAGAGCAACAAAAGGAAGCCATAAAGCAATCAAGTCAAAATGGACAGCTGGGATATGCTATCGGAACAACACGTGGGGATAGTTTGGGCCAGGCAGGTGGACAACGACGTGGGTGGGTTCCAGTTCATGGACAATTCGACGTCGTCAATCATCAACAACCTCAAGTTCGCCGTTGCCAAGCAGGTCCGATCCATGATTATCATTCTTGCTGGGTTTAATATCGCCATGGCTGTGTTCTGGCATTTGTTATTTTTCGGAATTGCTACAAGGGAGCCAAGAGGAGCGACCCGGCTTTTGGATTTCGGTAGTTTTCCTTTCAACTCGTGCAAGTACGCAGCAGGAGGCTAACTCTGGCCTAGTTCGTCCGTCTTCAAAATTATAGAAACATCAGAAATATTCCCCTTTGTCCTATCTATCGGCATAGCAATACAGGGTATTGTATATGTGGTTAGCCAGACCAAGGGGCTGGAGGGGCTCCTGATCCTCGGATGCACGTCAATTTCTCAGGCCATGCTGCCGGGTGAGTTTCTACCGCTACCAAACCCTCTAGAGCTGCCACTGATCATTGGTAGCCTTATTTACTGTACCATATATACAACTCATCTTTGGGTTGGAAACAACGGTACAGGCGCTGAGGCGGCGGCCTTTTGAACGGCGATCCAGATGGGTCATCGTTGCCTGTCTCGTCG
Source organism: Trichoderma pleuroti (assembly GCA_001721665.1). Taxonomy (NCBI): domain Eukaryota; kingdom Fungi; phylum Ascomycota; class Sordariomycetes; order Hypocreales; family Hypocreaceae; genus Trichoderma; species Trichoderma pleuroti. Next base: position 23,679 of record MDJU01000004.1, read on the forward strand.
TTGCCGTCATTGGCACCGTGGCCATGTACGTGGTGACACGCTTGATCAGGCCACCAGACCTGTGTTATGCCTCTCTTTTCTGGTTCGTCCAGACCTGGAGGCTTGAGTCGTTTGTCCTATTAACGGCAATCTCTTGCATCCTAATCATCGGGGCTATCATCATATTTGTTCGACTACACCGAGACCCATCAGTCGGCATTATCGAAAGGACAGCCGCCTCCAGAATGGTTTACTACATGATTCTGGGCGCTGTAATAAATGTATGTTGTCTTACAATATCCCCTTACTTTCCTATTACAAGCAACTAATAGGAAAATCAGGGCTTAATGGCTCCCTTCTTCTTTAGCATCTCGTCTCAAAATCCACTCGCACTCACAGAAATACAACTGAGCCTGAACATGATGGCTTCCGTGGCAAGTAACGTATCGGGAATCACATTTGGCGGCCTCTATCTCTTCCTCCGCTCCCGAAAGATGCAGAAGGTCGGCCCGCTGGGGCATCTTGAACTCGGCGCCCCGCGAAAAGAAAAATCCGTCGAGTCATGGCCCGGGACAGATATTTTCAACACGCAGATTGAGCAACCGGTCTCACCGGCGAGGATATTTGAGTCTCGCGCAAGCACAAGAATGTCAGAGGCTATTGGAGAGACTGCGGGAAACACAAACGGAAAGGGTCGCAGACTCGGGGCGATCCATACAACATCTCCATTCAACAGAGTCGCTGCTGACGGCTCCGAATTGATGAATGTGGCTCCGTCGCCAATTGTGACTCGGGCTCGGAAAGACTCGTACAGTCTGTTTCCAAGTCAACGAGAAGTGGTTGAAGCGAGACCCAAGGGCAGCAGCAGCATGCTTCTCCCTTCCACGACGTATTCACCAACGGGAGGCAACGAAAATACGGCGCGAGGCAACGGGATGTTTATAGATTTGTTGCCGCCACCTTCGATCCGCATCTCAGGCGCTCCTAGACACAACCGAGACTCTTCGCTGGTGTCTTCCGCGACAGTCCAGATTGGTCTGAGAGTATCCAATCTCAGCGATGTGACGCGCTTGGAAGCTCCGTTCTTCTTCTCCCCCGAGAGGCCTTTTTCGCCTACTCGTCCCGACTCCTCTTTCGCTGCCAGGCCCTCATATATACCCACTTCTCGCGACATTGGCCTAGCTGTCAGTGACGATTTCAGGAATTCGACTCGCTCGCCTATTGGGGTACCCGCTGGGATGGAGCAGACTGAGAAGCCCATTACTCTCAGTCCTACAGTGTACAGCCCCAACAATGCTGTATCTCTTCGTGCAAAAGCAAGCCGAAGGAGCATTGACTCTATTCCTTCAACGATAGGTGCTTCCAACACCGATGCTAGTTATTCTGTTGGAACAACGGAATGGATTTAGGTGACTGCTGTTTTTACCCACTGCCTTGGTTCTTCCATTGTGATTCTTGGGGTTGACCCCTGAGTTTCCGGCTGCGCCTGCAGCGACTTAGACTGGGCGCAATTCGCAAGAAACCATGCGCACTGAAGTCCTCGATACCCCCCAGGAAAACTCCTTTCTTCTCTTCCCTTTCTACTTTTAGTCCTTCTGTGAAGGGCGCTCTCCTTGGTTATTGGGGGGGGGGGGGAAATGTGATGGAATGCAAGCGGGCGATGTATTTTTTATTCCCTGGCCTATTTCCCCCCCTCTCTCTTCTTTTCTTCCTTTCTTCCTTTCTTCTCTTCTTTCTTCTTTTTTTTCATTTCTTCTCTTCTTTCCCTTCTTTTCCATACTCACGTATGGAAAAACTCTTTTTTCAGGATAAAGGTGAAGGCGGCTTCACGGTATATACTGCTGGAGCAGTCGGGTAAATGTGAATCGCGGTATATGGATAGGCTACCTATGTATGAGAACATGATAGAAAGACGTCAAAATTAGACACTACGAGACATGTTTTTTTGGATAGCCACTTTTGCTCGTACGAATGATGGGGTTTTACAAAGTAACCACGAACCAATTGCTGACATTGCTACCGTGAATTTGCACATGCGCTTACATGTCTCTGTCTAGTTTGTCTTCGTCTTCGTCTTCTTCTTCTCTTCCCACTTTTCCCATCCCGCCTGACACATGTCTTCTTCCACCACCAAATCGCGTATCCTCAGCAGCCTCGCGGGGGGCAAGTTCAATGCCCCAAGCCAGCCAGCCCGTCCTCCTAAGAATCTCCGTCGCCACAAACCAAACCAGCGCAAAGATGAGTCCTGCAGCCGCACCCGCAGCCACCTGCGTCGTTGTATGGTAGTTCAAGTAAATCCTGCTCCACGCCGTTGCCGCCGCCACGAGCGCTCCAGCAAGACTAACAGCCAGCCTCTCGACCAGAGTCCAGGGCCGGCCGCCGTCGAATATCGTGGCCCTCGCCGATGACGACTTCCCCGGGGTCAGCGGCTTATGCCGCACCAGGAGGAACAGGGCGAGCGAGAGGCTCCAAAAGGCAACGAATTGGGCGTGCGAGCTGGGCATGCCGTAGCCCTTGCCGTGGATGCGGCGCGGGCGTTCCTCCTTGATGAGCCGCTTGAGGATGAAGTTGAGGGCCTCGCAGGCGAGTTGGCCGGCAAAGGCTAGACATATTTCGGCTTCGCGGGTGGAAAATATGAGGGTGGCGTAGACGACGCAGAGGGCTTGGGGGAGGAGGGCCAAGTAGGCGCACACGAGGGAGAGATGGTCGTCCGGGTCCTGGCGAGAGAAAAGGATGATTTAGTGAAACTGGTCTATTGGGCCAAGGAGAATGAAGAGCATGACTGGTTAGCAACTTACATAGTAGACATGCGTGACGGAGAGGGAGGCAAGTGTGGAAGTATAATCTTCACTCATGTTGGCGGGTGGTGAGTGCATGATACCTCGATGCAAGTGGAAAGACAGGCAGGTACAGAGGGAAAAGAAGAAGATGTGAGAAGAGAATTCTGGATCAGGGCTTGAGCTACCGGTTCGACGACATTCCCATCATGTACCGTGCAAAAGAGCAATCGCCCCCCAAGCCAAAGAGCGACGGACAGCAGCGAAGAATGGAAGAATGGAAGAAGGAAAGGAAGAAAAAGTGATGATGCAAGGACACATCCAGAAGCATGTGACGGCATTTCGGGGCTGAACCAAGGAGAAACCGTGGCTTGATTCTGGCAGCGGTGTGGCGCAGCTCTTGAGAGCGCCAGAGGCGAAAATTACAGACGGAAATTAGCAGATTAGGTAGCCACGGCCCGCGAACGCACAGGACAGGCACTAACTGGAGGCAATGGAACAGAATGAATTTTGGGCTTGAGCTTCTTTCTAAGCGTTTCTACTGCCAAAAGATTCAAACAAGTCGGTGATGACTCAACGGCGGCAACCCGAGATGGATCTGTAGCGATAATCCGTCTTTTCTTATTCTTGTTTTCGTCTTTTCTTCTTTTTTGGATATCTTCTTCTTCTTCTCTCTGTCGTCTCTCTGCTTGTCTCTCTGGGCGAGGCACTCAACTGAGCAATAGTGTGCGTTAGTATGGCGATTTATGATTGGATTAAGAATTATCGCCGATCAAGGCTCTCTTGCTCACGTTTTGCCACAGGATTCTTGCACTGCTGCACCCACGAAGCTCGATAGATTTGGTCACCGCCATCTTCTTCTTCTCTCTGTTTGCCAGCGGACATGCTTCAGCCGTACAGCCGCCATGGATCACTCAGCCGTCGATGACGATGACGCCCGCGCCACCGAGCTGGAAACCCTCGAGGCCATCTATCCCGAGCTTCGCCGGCCAGATGGCGCTGGATTCGTCTTTGAGCTGGAGCTGCCCGTCGAACCGGCTGCCCCCGTGACTGTGACCTTTCCCGCTGCTGCTGCTGCTGCGCCTGACCAGGCTCTCAACGGCTCGGCGTCTGATGCTCCGGCCTTGGTAGACTCTCTGCAAGTCTCTCACCTGCCTCCTCTCACCATGCACATCACGCTTCCGGATGGCTATCCCGCAGAATGTGCTCCTCTGGTCAAGATCTCAACCACTCCGCAATGGCTCTCGGCTGAGAAACTCGCACGTCTTGCGGGAGAGGCATCCCAACTGTGGGAAGAAATGGGACGGGACCTGGTGGCCTACACTTACATCGACCACATACAGCGGGCTGCTGACGATGTGTTTGGGGCCATTACTTCAGAGGGAACTCTCCAGGTCGACCCAGAGCATAAACTCGCTGTGCTGGACTACGACATCAAGGCCAAGAAGGCGGCCTTTGACAAGGAGACGTTCAACTGTGGCATTTGCCTGGGTATGTATAAACCAGCAGCCGATATATCAACGCATCCATCTTCTCATACTGATCCAATATGATACGCTCTAGACCCCAAAAAAGGATCAAAGTGTCACAAGATGCTTGACTGCACTCACATTTTCTGCTTGCAGTGTCTCCAGGACTTCTACAATGATGCCATCAAAGAAGGCAACTTGTCGACCGTTCGCTGTCTGGCTCCCAACTGTGCCAAAGAGCGTTCTGCTGCCGCAAAGGAGCAAGGGGAAAAGAGACGCAAGCCCAAGACTTTCATCAGCCCCAGCGAGTTGCTGCAGATTGGCCTCTCTGAAGACATGGTGAAGCGCTATGTTGACCTCAAGTATAAGACGGAGCTTGAATCTGACAAGAACACAATCTACTGCCCTCGACAGTGGTGCAACGGAGCTGCGCGCTCCAAAAAGCACAAGAAGCCTGAAGGCCTCGACTTTGGCGAAGCTTCAGATGCCGAGTCTGATCAGGACGAGAAGAGTGAAGCCAATGGAAAGAGCAAGAAAGGGGCAGACAAGTTCAACCGCGGCGACCTCTTGTCCGTCTGTGAGGATTGCGGATTTGCCTTTTGCAGTAGATGTTATCAGTCATGGCATGGAGAGTTCTTCCAATGCGCCCCCAGACGCAAGGACGGCGAGCTTACCGAGGACGACAAGGCTTCTCTCGAGTATCTCAAGCTGCATACGAGTCCCTGCCCGACTTGCAACGCACCGGCACAAAAGACTCACGGCTGCAACCACATGATTTGCTCGCGATGCGACACACACTTTTGTTACCTTTGCTCCTGTTGGCTGGATCCAGCGAATCCATATCGGCACTACAACCAACAGGAAGGCGGCAAGGTTACATCATGCTATATGCGCTTGTGGGAGCTGGAAGGTGGAGATGGCGATGATGTTGGTATAGGATTCGCTGGTGGACGAGGTGCTGCGGCAAACAATGGTGCCAACGAAGCCGTGCTGCAAGGCGAAGAGGCTCTGGACGAGATTGGCTTGGAGATTGAAGAGGTGGATGACGAGGTCGAGGATAATGTCGATGCCCATGCCCATGCCCATGCCAACGTCAACGCCAACGCGCCGGTGCAGCTTGACGAGAACGGCCAGAGAGTGGCCGTGGCTCGCGAGGCTCCCCTTGTTCTACGGCTCATGGACAATCCAGTTAACAACGGCAACAACCATAACAACAATAATCAGGGGCGTGGCGGTCATCGAGGTGCAGACAACCAGCCCGCCAGAGCCCGCGGTGGAGGAGCAGGAAGAGGCCGTGGCGCGGCACACGGTCCGAATCATCGCGGAGGCCAAGCTGCCAACAATGCGAGAGGCCATCCTGCCAACCGTGCGAGAGGTGCTAGGGGCGATGCCCGTCGAGGCCAGGACGGCGGGCGTGGAGGAGCACGAGGTAGAGCTGGAGCTGCAGGTCGAGGAGGTGCTGCGCGGCCAGAAGCAAGGCAGCACCCGGACCCGAATGACAACAATAACCAGAATCCGGACGGGCTGGACGCCGATCAGGAGGCGTGGGTTAGACACTTTGTCCGGATGGCGCTCCTCGATGCCGAAGATGAGGTTGAGGGCGGCGATTCGGACGAAGAGGATGAGAATTGGCGTTTTCGGTGACGGTCAAGGCAGGAAAATTTGCTTGCAATGACTACTCTCTACAAAGTCTACCTATTCTTGCGCCTGATGGGCCATTTCGACTTTTTCGACGTGTTGCCATTCTTTGCTTTTTTTTTTTTTTTTTTACTTTACTCTACTCCGTACTTCTACCCAACAATTCAATCAGCACGGGGGATGTGTTGGGCCCCTTGGACGCAGTCCTGCGCGTTTGAAGCACATCGACACGAGACAATGGACATTTGGGCAGAGGGATGCAACGGAACATTTGGTCGTTTAGCGATGGAGAATCTACGCGTCTACGAAATTACAATTTGTGTTAGTCAATAGTTGAATAGAACGTTACATGGATCGATCTGGTCGTGTTTGCCCGTGTTCCGGCCGTCAGAGCAGCCTCGGGAGCCCATAAGACAAAACGGCCAGGCTAGCTAGTTGCCGTCTAGCGAGGCCGAGGAAATGCCATTGCTCTTCATTTCACGACCAGCAAAAAGACGATTCGTCTCGGCGTTTCTGTCCCCATTGCAAAAACCACAACGACCAGAGGGGAAGGCCCGCGCCCAAAACGCAGACGCAGATGCCGCTACCGGGCCCGAGCGCGTGGTGGTGGTGCTACCATTGCCCTTTTGACGAGCGTTGCTGATCCCCGCCCATCTTATCGAAAAGAGAAGGTTGATGATCGTGTCATTCGGCACTCAGGCCGCGATGCTAGCTGGGAAAGCATGTCTCGGCCGTAGAAACTGTGTACCACTGACTCCCTCCGCGGGCATGCAACGTGCGTGCCTCGTATGGCACTGGTATGGGGGATGTGGTGAGACAAAGGGATGCTGTCGAGTTGATGCTGCCGCATTGGGCCATCGGCCATGGCGGAGAATCCCTTTCGGGCCGTCCGCCTCACCTGGCCACTCAAGGCTCTTGTCCATCACCATCTCCTCCCAAGACATTACCAAAGCGTCGTTGTCTCCGAGACCACGCGGCGGACGGAGCAACAATGTGCAGATTTTTCGGGGGGCCAGGGGGGGGGAAGACGCACGCATTGGCCAGTCAACATGGAGGGAAAATGGGTTAAAACAGACGGAAAAAGAAAGCAAAGTGAGACACCCCTAACCAAAGAGGTGCGGAAAACTCGACGCCGGCTTGCATCCTCTTCGGCCACCACCGAATTCATAAGCACTTGGCCGGCTTACAAAACGGCGTTGGGGGCTTGGTACGGTGCTCTGAATGATGGAGTCGCGCATGCACGAGTAGAGCAGGTATATGCGGCATACAATACGGGCGATGCACGCGAGAGCAGACGTTTCTGCTGCTCCCGGTGCCTTGTGTGTAGTAGCATTGGTGGACACGGGGTGTGAGCCGTTGAATCGAGAGGAGCAGGGCAATATAACGCAAATGCTCGTAGCACGTTACAAGATTCATTAAGCATAAAGCGCCGACATGTCGCAAGTGCCGTGATCCGCGAGTCAGCCCGTCTCTTTCTCGAAACAAATGCTTGGTGATGAACACCGGACAGCTTCACCCTGAAAGACGATGGCGATGTTGTTTCACCACTGCCTACAGCCAGGCGTTTGGTGTACTGAGGGTTGAATAAGAGCAACCGTGTCCTCTGCGCGGCGTGTTTCCGTTCACACAGGGCGGAGAATTGCAGTCTTGAGCAAAAGGTCATTGAAGTTTGTCGTCCGAGCTTCTCAGCCGACCAGATCATCCTCGTGAGGCCCTCCACTCGTACAATCATGGCGCCCCACAGAGTTGCAGCGCTACAGCTAGTCCCTAGGCTAGCTCAGGTATCGACGTCGTATTCTTCGTAGCAGGACTAGCAGTGCCGGTGCTACCTCATGCGGAGTAGTATGTAGCCGCAGGCTATGTCGCACCGCTGCTGTAGTATGGTTTTGACGCCGCCCGATCGGCTGCTTCGCCTGTAGAGCCAGCAGGGAATGTTTGCGTTAGATCGCCTTCTGACGGGACGGCGCCGGACTGCACTTGCACTGACAGCGCTTGGTTCGAGCGACCACTTCCGTCGCCTTCCAGGATGAGCCCGGACAGACAGACGGACAGACTCCTGATGATGTAGATACCATGTAGATACCATGTCGTAATGAGCCGTCAAGATTTGTGTATCATGTACCACAGCGTGCTACACAATATGCCATCGCCATGTGCAGAAACTGTGTTGATATACAGCCTGGTGATGCCAAGCCAACGCTTGATGAGGCCTTGATATCTTGGCGAGGGAGGGTGCATGTACCCTGAATGTATGTACCATGGTCCATTGGGAATAGATGGGGTTTGATAGGGCCTCCTTCATACGAGTAACAAAGCGTATGCAAGAGAGATCTGACGACAAAATGCCACTAACATCTCAGATCAGCTTGTTGAGCTTCCAACACTTGATATCCGAGCATCCTCTCTCCATGGGCAAGCATCCCTCATCGATCGACTCAGAGAGGCTGTTGGATCATCCTACGCGATAACAAGTCGACGTTGTTCCGTGGCATGTAGCACTTGGTCAGCACTCGAGATCGGCACGAGTGGCCGTGAGGCCAAGAAGCTATTGCCCTTTGGGAGTAGAATACGGTAATGGATTTATACCAGCCGTCGGGTCTCATGAATCCCGGTCACGCACTTATGCGTCTTGAACAGGCCGTGCTGTTGTCTTGGTCAGTTGCGGTGATGCCACTTGGACGCAAAAAGATGTAAAGGGTGACACTCTGTAGTACAAGTAGATCCGGTTCATGGCGCGGGGTGAGCCTCCGCCGGCTGATGTTAGCTCCGTTTCTACCGCATCAAGATGGGGTTGATGATCTGCTCCGTAATGCTACTACTGCTACTACTAGTAGTAGTACAATAAGGCGATTGAGGTATTAATTCAACCGTGGGTGACATCCCGCTAGCCGCATCCCTTGTCGCCTATCCGGGAGAGCAGTATCATATGTCTTGTATTGACATGCCATATATATATACACATTTGGCTGGTATGAGTGCCTCAGTGCCGCCCATGTTGAAACCGCATTCCAGCCGTTCGGCCATGGCTGAAGCTGAACAGAGACCCCTGCGCCCATTTGACAATGGTGATGGCAGTCCATCGGCCTTCTGTGCTGTCTGGCGTTGTGTTGGATGCTTTTTGCTGTCAGGTGGATCAAGATGTTTGTACATGTTCCGTCAAGTGCTCGTCGACCAAGGGTTCATTGGTGAACAAGCAAAGCCAGTCGAGTTATTCGCGCAGAACCGCGCGCCGTATCGTGTGAAGCGTCCCCATTCGGTCTGGGGAGTCAAGGCCGAATCATCCGCATCCCGGATTTTAGATACATAATACTACATGGGCATCTCGTCTATCGGCCGCCGACTGAATAACGCCGCTCCCAAGATGATTTGTTTTTGATTTGTTTTTTTTCTTCTCCCCTTCTTTTCATTATTCTTGTTTGCCATTCTCTTTCCATCATTCTCTTCCGTCCCCCCCATTCTTCTTTTGCCATGTTAAGCTTTACCCGTAGTATAGCTAACCTCTTTGTTGCCACATGGACTTTGATACTCGTAGGAATTGCTGGCAAGGCCTTCTTTCCTTTGCTGAGCATGAGTCGAGTGTTGAGATGGCCGAGCTGCTTCATGACAAGCCAAATACGGCCGCGGCACAGAGGCCCTGTATCCGCGCCCACACCATTGTACCTGTAGTAGGTGCTCCACACAAACTAGCCGTACGAGCAGTCTCTTTGACGAGGGCATGGACTTGTCATGCAACAACTTCCATCGCGGGGTTTCTGCGGGTCAAAGCACAACGGCGCCTGTTCCTTACGGGGTAAGGTCTTAGCAGGGGGGCCATCTCGGCGGCCGGACATGGAGCTTAGGCGCGTACTGACCAACGGCTGTAAGGACCTCGGCCGCCGGTTTGGCTGGCTCACAGACGCCTCTTCACAAGCGAGGCATACATGCTGAGAATCCGCCTTCACGGACTGGCCGCGGCATCATGATCGACACACGGTAGCCATTCCAGCGGGAAGCCTGTTCTCTTCAACTGCAGCCGGGAAATGCTTCTCTCCACCCGCTGCCTCGACACCACGACGAGGGCCGTGTGAACGCGAATGACGATGCCCTCCCCAATGTGCCGAGTAGTTAGTTGCCTCACACTTGTATAATTTGCAACACCCGTCGCCACCTTGGAGGGCCATTTCTTTGGAAACACCCCTAGGGAGTCCCATTGTCCAAGGATCGTATTATATGCTTTGCAGACCGGGGATCTGCATCTTGCCAAAGCGTCGTAGATCATCAAGCCATGGGGGATGGGACCCTGTATTAGGTTGTTGCTACCGAATGCGACATGATAAGACGGCCAGAGACCTTTTTTTTTCCGAGGATCCTTTGATTCTGATCGCAGGCAAATTCTGCTACAGCCGGCGTAATAGTTGATGCCGATTGGGGAAGGGTGGAAGCAGAATCAACACCGAGCTTGATGCCCCAATCTCCAAGTCGCAGCTTTGCAAACATTGCATGTACATGGACGCGCCAAGCTCATCAAAGTAGCCCCGAGATGCCGACGGAGCTTGCACGTGTTTGTGCAGAAGACGGAGTACAAAATGCATGCGTATAATATGTACAGTATTACGGATTGCAGGTAATAGTAGTAGATCCGGTACCGATACTGCCCACAATGCAAGGTAGGCAGAGTGTAATAATAAGCATGCGTGGCAAGCTGGTCGAATGCCTCCAGGACTTGGTTGCTGTTTGTAACGGAGAAAAGACGGGCATGGCCAATCTTGACAAGACAGGATGCCGCGAACGACTTGACACTGAACGTGTCATGTCGTCGCTTCTCATCAAAGCCGGCAATGCCCACGAAAAGCTCTGTGACGTCGCTAAAACAGCCTCGGCCAAAAGCCGAAGGGGGGTTTTGCGTCTGAGTATGCATAATGTAGTACTATGGATAATGTCTCTGGGGGTTCTCATCATTGTGCCTGTTCTTCATCAATCGGCTGTCTTCTTAGGCTCTTTGACAGCTCGAGCCGTATGCCCTTGACGCGATGCAAGACAAAGTCGTAGTGAGGCGCGCCAGACAGATGCAGGTAAGCGGGCGAGGGCATTAATCTTGAAGGCGGATAAAGGAATCCATGTCATGGCCAGAGAGAAAGAGATGAAGCTCTGCCCAGATCGGCTTGGTGCTTGTAGTTACTCGTAGGTATGCACTCGTACAGCCGACATATCCCATGGCAGCGCCGGGCCCCCCTCTGTCTAGGCCTTGCACCATGTCGTGTCTCTCGCACTCGTGGTGTGGGCCGCTGATGACGGGACCACAGCAAGTGGCAGGCCTTCGCGTGGGACGCCAGGGATGCCTGGTGATGGCAAAGGAGCATGGGGGTGGGGAGACGGGAAGTAACCCATCAGCCATCTGGCGCTGCTCGTCAACCATCACGATGAGGGCAGATGAGTGCCCTGGACGGTGAGATCTCAAAAGCGGCCCCCTGATGGTTACATCGCCAGCGATAAAAGGCCCGGTGCAGAGCGATGAAACTCGAGATGAGAACAGGGCCGCCTCGGTGGCTACAGCATTGCAGGCGTGGGCGCAGCGAGCACTTGTCAAAGGCTCTCTCAAGAGGCAGAGTCGATGTCGGTACGAGGAGGTGCTGCTTTGGAGGCACGGAGAGATTGGCTGCCCTTTTGCCGTCACATGCATGGCCTGAGCGCACACCTGATGATGCCTGTCAGTGTCCGAGGCAGTCGCACAGAGCAGGGTTTGGTCTGGTGTGGCGCGCATGAAGGAGAGCCGGAAATACTACCTAGAACAGGTAATCAATTGCACTGGTCAAAGACATGGAGCTGATGAACAAAGCAAAAACGTGTCCTGAATGGAGGAGGCCTCAAGCGGACTGACACAGAAGGCATGTCTAATCTAACGGATGCAGTGTGGCAGGTGCCTGCTGGGTACATGGTAGTTCCTGCCACTTACTGCCTTGGGTCGGTCCTGCATTCTTCAACACCTCCCGCCAACTGTAGTGTACCTTAGGTACTGTAGTGTACATTGACCTGTATGGGGGCGCCGCTGCCAGGTACCTACCTTGGCAGCACGTACGAGTACCCGTGTACTAGCAGGCACTAATTTTAGAGCCAAGGTTGGTCGCCCCCCCCCCTCCCCCCCCACGCATAAGAGAACTCGATGTTTGAAGTGTACAAAGTTAGTACCTACTGCTGTGTCCATGGATTCGTCAAGAAAAGTACCGTGCTCGTCGATCGCTACAAGCACTTTGGGTACGTTGGTCGTGTTAGATGACACCTTAGCATCGCTAGGTAGGTGCTAAAGCACTTGGCGTATCCGAGCCTGTCCAGGCGCAAAAGGTACCTGCAGATCTGGACGCAACGTTGGTACTAAGTCTCCCTGCATAGGGCGAAATAAGTCCCTGCATGGCTCATTTTAGGAGGCTGTTTGAAGAATGGACTTGCGTACAAGTGCGTTTTCAATGTCCCTTTGATGCTTTCAAGGATCGCATCATTCGGCATTGGGGAGACTGCCTAGGAGGTTTGCAATGTGCAACAAGGGAAATTGGTGCTTCGGGCAATGTTGCTTGGCTCTTGCGAGTGCATGTGTCTGGTTAGAGCCGAGGATAGGATAGAGCAATCTTGTCCTGCAAAGAGTACCCATCTTCAAGGTAGGTCAGAATACATGTAATGGGCTATGCTGGCCACTTGGGATGCAATAGGGCCCTTGGAGTTCTTCTGGAATAGAGGAGGTGAAGACAAATTTCTGAAGCAAGTGCTTGACTGCAAGAATGGACCGCCATGGGTAGCTGATACCAAATAAGCTGCCCGACTTGAGAAGACTCAATGTTAACCCCAAGGTTGATGCTCTGTTAATAACATGAATTTCCTCAACAGCGCTTGATGCCGTGAGACAAGGCGGCATACAGTAGTACAACAGGTACGTGGTTGAATCAACTGGCAGCGTAATTGTCATCGGGCGCCGCGGACGAGTTATTTCCGTAGCACAACTCTGCACGCATGCATTTCCCAAGGTACCATGCATACGATTCTTCTCGGCAGTTGGCCAGGCACGACTCTGTATCTACCCTGCTAGGAATGGCGCGTCCGCTGTGGATCTCAGCGGCGAGCCTGCCGGATGCTACTGTAGAGTGTGATAATCGATAAAGTTTTCACTGGTGTCTGCAAGGAGGGCCAGCAAGCTCGCAGACAATCCGGGCTTTCCTTTGGCCGTGGTCGTTGCAAGCAAGTAGGATCCGTGCCGTACAACATGTCCAATCAAAGGCTGGAATCCCGGGCGTAGCCTTGCCATGCTTTGCCTTGACGGGTCAACCGCGTCTCCGCGAACTCCGCACGGTACCTTGTCCCTTGTAGTCTCCATATACGGAGTATACCACGGCTGATTGAGAATTCATGCACACGATACCAGAAGGGACAACCGTGACTGGGCATTAAACCCATGTCTTGGACTGTCCGAAAGGTTGAAGCCTAGAGAAGGCGCCGATATATGCTCCGTACATGTACTGCAGGTGTCGCTGCTTTGTAACCGATTGCGGGCAAGACAAAAAAAGAGAAGAAAAAGAAAAAGCTTGGACGCCGAAGAATGCCTATGCCCGACAGGTCGCCCATGGTGTAGTTCTTGTACCAGTACTCGTGCGTCCTTTGCCCAGGATTGAATCTAAAGAGCCTCTGGCCAATACTGTAAGCGATGCTAGCCAACATAGTGTCAGAAGGCGTACATGACCTGATTTGCAAAGACACGAGGCGGCTTTCGGGGTTCTTTGTGGGACGCTCCCACCCGCGTGAGTCGAGCAGAAGGCTAATTAGCCCTCGGACTACCTCGACGAGTACTCCGTACTTGCAGCAGTACGAGTACATACGGGACTGTTTTGATTCAGAAATCGCACCCGTGGAGTTGACAGCCGCGCCGTGTCTCTCCAAGCAATTCAGGTGATGGATGTGCTGAGTGGAGCTGCCCAGTCCATGCTGATGCGGGACTCGACTCGAGAGCATTGCCGTCAAGAAGCACTCGAAATATAACCGCAGACACTCCGTGGCCGTGCATATGCAGGCGTCAAAATCAAGGCCCCAAGTGGCTTGGTCGGGGTACCTGCCTTACGGGGCGCCGCGGGACGAGTGATTGCAGGGGCGCAAGAGGCGCAGGGGCATCGAAAGAGAAGACGGGGTGGGCCAGGAAACCTTGAGGAGCCTCCGGATGGCCTGCGCCGTACACCATCAGGATTCAGTCACCGGCCTCTGAGAAGCAAGCCGCAGCCACAGGCGGCGCAGGAGATTCCTGTACATGCGAGCCCCCCATGGAGAGCTGCGGTCTATTGCTTCTAGGCGGAGCGTCGACTCGATGGAGCGGGCGAACGGAGAATTAGATTTTTTTTTCGATGGGCGTTCTGGAGCAGCTGAGAGACTCCTAGTGAGACAAGTAAGCTTTGGTTCTCGGTATAATTTCAAAGGCCCATTTCATTACCTGGAGCCTGTAGGTCAGCAAAGCTTCAACAGCAAGGTTGTCGGAGTTAACATGTTCAGCCTGTCCCTTGCGCGAGTGAGCACATCCATACAGTAGGTTACAGCCCTGGAGATGAACAAGGCAAAGTTTTGTAACCGGAGACCGGCGGGAAGCTGTGATGCCTGAGGCAAGGGTACCTGGTATATGCCTGCTGGGTAGGTACCTGGTACCAAAGCTGATCGCCGAAGCAGTGCAAGGAGGCGCCTTGGCAGCAGCCCGTCATGAGTACCAAGTACGGGGCATAGGTGCCTTGCTTGACTTGCCTCCCCCTTGCCTTGCACTGGCATCGCTGACTGGCCACCAACGACCAGCATCTTTCTCACTTTAATGTTGCTCCGTACCTACATTCTCGCACAAGTAGATGCGGTAATTCAAAGCCCATGGCCTATTCATCCAGCATCTCTACCAAGACTCAACTTGTTGAGCCTCTGCCAATATTCTCCTTCTTTGCCCCCCTTTCTGCCTCTCTCGTCCCATCGTCATTAGTCATACGGCTTTATCACGGGGACTCGGGTTGTTGTTGTTGTCGACATGGGGTCCAACTCTCATTCATCCCCTCACGGCTAAAGTTGATGAGTGTCTAGATCGTGCGCTACCCCAGTCGATGGCAGACGAACCAGAGCACGGGGAAACGATTCGTGAAGAAGAAAGAGGAGCCTTGGAAGAGCGAAGAAAGAAGGGAGAAGCAAAGTCGCACGGGGGTGGCTCGTACAACCCGACAACTGTAGCATCTCGACCTGTACAATGTGTTTCTTCTTGCCCATGTGCCTTGTCACGACCCGGCCGCGGTGGGTCTATAGCCGACTGATCACTGATTGATGACCCAAGGCCAGATCGACAGCTAGAGAGAGCCCACCGAGCCCACTCTTGATTCTTCTTCATCTTCGTCTCTGGATGGCCAGTCAGGACACAGCCGGTCTGCGCGAGCTTCCGCATTGGGCCAGGGTGGACTATCCTCCGTATTGTCTCGAGGCCTTCTCCTGCACCCTTACGCATCGTTACGCCACCCTTCAGGCAATGCAGAGACGGTGGTTGCGATAGGCGCATCACGAGCAAGGATGATCTGAATAGTGCTAGGAGGGCACGGCATTGGGGGGGCGCGCGCCAGACCGAGGCCAGACTGCGGCATTCCTGTGCTCGGCTTGCCCCCGTCCGACGCCGCTCTTGTGAGCAAATCCTCGGAGATGGTGGCAACATTGGCAACGAATGTGGTCTTCATATTGGCTCTTTGCGGCGAGAGCCTTGCCTTGCCGCCTCGCTTGCTCGCATTCATGTCTTTGTTCGTGACGAATTCCCCCATGTTGCGCCATCATGCACACGGGCACGCACACACATACACACACACATACTCACGCGCCCACTCACTCTCATCATCACTCTATCTCTCTTCCCACCTCCCGCGTTTACGAGTACGACAGAGTCCCGCCCTCTGTATCATATCTTACCCGTACACCTCTGGCTGCATGTATGTACGGAGCATGTACGGAGCATTATTTCGTACGAAACATACTCCGTACACGTATGTGAATGCCCTTGAACATGGTTCTTGGGGCTCCGTCTCTGCCTGAACAATGAATGCCCACCTCCTAGTCTTCCTTGCCCTTCTCAATACGTTTTAGTACAAGTACGAGTACACACATGGTGCAGAGCTCCGGACTGGGTGTACAAAGTATGGAGTATTACCTCGTACCTGCTCGTATGCTTGTCCCCAGAAGCCGATTACTATTGATACTCGTGGGTCTCGATTTCCCGCAGATACCATGAGTCAATCAAGCTTTAGCCCATCATCGGATGCAAACAGGTTATACAAGTACCTGGAGACAAGGCAGGGCCTTGGTCCCATGCCCATGCTCCACCGTCAACCCGTTTCAAACCCACCCATCCCATTCATCTTCTCTCCAATAATGGCTAGCAGTGGCATTTGTTACTTGTACTACTTCTCAGGCAATGTTTCTTCCGACAATGTTTCGGCACGCCCCCCTTTGTCCATACTAAGGCGTGGATGAATGGGGGGGCCATCGGTGATAGTAGCATTGACTTAGGCGGCAGTCTTGTTCGCGCCGCCACCACGAGATCATCTCACAATCTACCTGATTAGCCGCTCGACGCACTTGATCGGACGAACACACACGCCAAGGTGATTGGCCCTCTGGGGCAAGCTGGTCTAGACACCCTTACTGTACGATACTTTGTGGGAGTACCTATCTTTATCCCCCCTGTTGCTCCCCCCTCGTCGTCGCCTCCTATCTTGACGGGGAGATTCGGCGGACGTGGAACAAGTTCAAATTCCTCGAATAGCAGCGGGAGCTCTCTCTGCCTTGGTCCCTTGTTCAAATTTGGGCTTCCCGTGTAAAGCACCAATGCCTGCGAGAGACAAAGACGCAGTGATCCATCACGGATAATACGCGGAGAGGGCCGGCTGCTCATGTCCACCGCATACACGGGTGTCAATCGGCCGCTTTCGAGTCCGTCCCAGCCTTCAAGGTCAAGGCAAAATTGGTGCCAACAGTTTACCCTCTCGGTACAAGCGTACAAACGAGCACAACATCGAACATGTGCGAGGGACTTGCACACACGCATCCTTAGCTTATTTGCAGGTCCAGCTCCCTGCACAGCTTATTGCTACCGCACCGCCACTACCTGGACACCTTCTCCCTCTGGTCAGGGATCCTCCTCCAGCCGTCGAGGTGCGCCTCCACCTTGATCCCTGCAAGTGGCTCTCGAGACCGGCGTCTTGTCTTGTCTTGTCTTGACTTGCCTCGTCTTGACTTCTGGCGCGGCTGCCCTACCTGGTCGCAGTTTAATACTTACGGAGCAGTACGGAGTCCTCTACTGTCTTGTCTCTGCACGGCCCTCCACGGCCTCTTGGCTCAGAACGTCCACGGAGTACTTTTACAGAGCACGGACAAAGGCCGCGAGGAGGCCGGCTCGAGAGACGATTCCAGTCTCTGCCCTTCCGCCGCGGTGCTGTGTTCCATTCACTGCCGGTTTCTAGAAACGAGCTGTCTTTGGCAGCAGCACAACAACTAGCCCGGTTTAATCTTGGCCTCGGAGCATTCTGCCTCTGACTGCACGAGCACCACCTTTGGTTCGCTAGGTTCCGGAATGCATCCTTCAGCGGCTTGTGAGAATCTCGTCTTGAGATGATGAGCAAGGCGCTCCACCGCACCCTGGCTCCTCGACCTAACCTTTCCACCATGCCGAGCCGGGTAACAACCATGTTTCTTTCCCATCACCTAGCCCTCGAGGCGCTGCGCCAGTCATCAGCCCCCCTGGTGTACGTCTCGGCAGAACCGTCCCCACGCCCACTCGGTACATGCAGAGGCTAGTGGGCGGGCCCTTTTTCGACATAGACAGGCAAGAGAGTGCTCGTAACAGGGAAATCTCGTACGCTCTGAAAGCGTACTGGTGAGATTGATGTGCGCCCACGTTTACTCCGTCCATGCAATACCACACGTTACAATAACATACGAATTACTACATACCACTTGTACCTGTACTCCGTACCATCAGGGACTAGCTAGCAGGGTTAGCATGGGCCATGAGCAAAAAGCCCCCGAATGTGCCTCTGTCTTTTTGCACGCAAAACGGAAAAGAAAGCGGACGATGTTCTCAAGGGGGGGGGGGGAGGGGTGTACAAGCACCAGCGAGCATTACGGAGTAGACATTCTCATTTCGAACCAAGGAAAACCGCCCTGGCCTTTGAATCGTTGGGAGAATCAATGTTCAAGGCGTTGCTCATGTCTCGCGTCGGACGGAGTTGCGGACCCACCGCTGACCAGAAGGGAAAAAAGGATCAGAAGAAGTGACTGGTATTCTGTCCATATTTTGGGTCTCACATTTGTGGTAGAGATACAACGCAAGAAGAAAAAGAAGAAAAGAGAGAAATCGCAAGTCTGCATGAATAAGCAATTTGAGATGTCGCCTCGAACGAAAAAGAAAAGAAAAGAAAAACAATGGCCAGAAAGAAAGAGATCGCGGGCACGCCCCCCCCCCCCCTTGGATATGATGAACGAAGTGGGCGAACAAGGCCGGCGATACATCTTCTCTTGCACGAATTTCGGGCATGCACGATTGCTCGACCGGATGTCAAAGTCCAAAAAGCTTGCAGGGAATCCCTGGGATCCCCCCTCAAGCGTCTGATGAACAAGATCCGAGTTTGGCCCCCTTCCACTGCCGCCGCCTACCCCCGTCCTCCTTCCAAGAATGGCTGCATGTACGGTAACTTACTGGGCTATTCTCTTCACAAGTCCACTGCGTCTGACCGGCGCTTGTGTCAAAGAGTCCGAATCGATTTCACCTAGCCTTACTAGAGTCCTTTTGCTCGTCGAGAGAGCATGGATCGTGGGCCGGAGTGGACCAGCGTCCCTGGGCCTTCTCCGTAGACAGAAGGCCAGTCTTGTATTAGGTCCCGTCCCTGGGGTGCAAGGACCGATGGCCCTCACCGGGTGTATCTGCCCGCAAGCCCGTCCATGGCCATCTTTATAGACGCACACACATGCGCACACACACATACAGGCACGCACCTGTGGGTAATAATAGGATCGATATCCTCTCACTCCCGCTTCAGTGCCGGGCCTTTTACATCTGCCAACCACCATCTACCAACCGCTCCCCTCCACCATCTACCGTCCTGAAGCTCCATTTAATATCTGTGGGCATGCCTCTTGTTTATCATCTTTCACATTCTATCCTGCTTGCAACTTCTTCATTCGAACCCATCGGTTCTTCTACTACTACTTATACGCTCTCTTTCCTTCGAGGAACGCTGTGAGCCAGCCTACTACCAAGTGGCAAAGTAACAAGACAAACTTCGTTGTCTGCCTACCTGCCCATCTCTCTTCATCTATTGCGACACCAGCCCCTGAATCCAATCATCTACTACTCCAAACAACGTCTCGTCGCCGCATCCTCAGCAAACGTAAAGACAAGACACAGAGGGACATGCGCCCATAATGACAGCAACAGCATACCCAGTAACCATGTCAGACCTCAGAGGAGAGCCTGCCCATTCTAGTTTCTGGTCCACCTACAACGGATCTGCCCACCTTGCCAACAGACTCGGCACGACAACCATGGACTCTGGCTTTCATAGTTCGGCGTCGGCATCCCCTCTTCCAGGCCGTCCTCGCAGTGGCCATGATCAGTCCTATTCCTATGGGCGGTATTCCCAGGAAGACTCTGTTGCGTATGATCGCCACTCGCAGCAGAGCCTGCCCGCCCAGCATGGCTACTCCAGTCTGAAGAGGCCCTTTTCGCAAACTGAACCGGCCGCATACCAAGAAATCGTCCAGGACTTGCGAGATGATGGCTCTCGTTTGACGGTAAACCAGGATCACAAACTGCTGGCTTTTAGGCGGACACAAGACAAACACACCATCGTGGATCAACAAGGCCGGATGCAGCAACTGGAGCTATCGGCTCAGCTCCACGGCATGTTTTTCCTCTCCGAGATGCCATCGACCGCCAGCGATGGAACAGCTCTACAGCCCGAATTAACCTGCTACCGACGGAACCTGTTTCAAATTAGCGGCTCTCTCATCACCCCAAGAGGACAACTCTCTGTGGTAAACGAGAGTAATGAAACCCTTCCGGTGTCTAACATGGAGGTCGCCATATCTGCTATTGAGTCTGTGGACGGCAATCCTGTTCGCCTCATTGTCATTCCATGGAAAACTCCTCCACCCAACGCCCCCGAAATCAACCAGACTCCGGATCAAGAGCCTGCCGCTCTTCCCTTGATCCCTTTCCAGGATGATGGTTCTGAACCCGAAGGCGACTACGCCGTCTATCCCATCGGCTGGCGTCGACTGCAGTTCAGAATGTATGTTGAGCGCCCCTTACTCTCCTTCTGACTACTCTCTCCCTCTCCTTTTGAATGTAGGCCTAATGTTGGAACAGTGCTACTGCAAACAACGGTCGGCGGAAGGAGCTTCAACAGCACTTTGTGCTCCACCTTAAAGTGTTTGGAACCTTGCCCGACAACACCAAGGTCGTCTTGACGGAATCCACGACGGCTCCTATTGTAGTGAGAGGCCGTAGCCCACGCAACTTCCAGGCTCGTAAAGAGATTCCTCTGCTTGGGTCGAGCGCCGGCTCAAGGGGCCAGGCTCTGGTGGAGACGGGCCTGGGCGTTGTCGCTGGCGCATTAAGCGTGAAGCCCCAAGAGCTCAAGAGGAGCGTGGACATCCAAGTGCCACGCTCGAGTTTTACCTTTAGCTCTCCCAAGGTCCCAGGAAGTGGACAGTTGGGTTCAATGAGATCAAAGTGAGTTGACTCAAGGCGTACCCGTAGCTCACACGTTTCTAACAAGGATGACTCTGCAGCCAATACTCAACATGGAGTGCTAGCAGCAGCAACACCTCCATCTCCCAAGTGGCTTCGTCCGGCCCAGGGAGCTACTCCACAGCGGCGATGGGTGCTGATACGTATTCCAAAGTGTCCAACTATGCTTCGGACCCTCAGGAACTACCACTTCAGTCCGCGATACCACCTCTGCCACTTTCGATTGGGGCAAATGAGCAACAGTCATCAGCTCGTGGGCAGTACACCTACGTACAACAGCCAACTTCAGGGTCTCAGTTGCCGGCCAGCACGACCACGCCAGCAGTGAGCGGCCATGCAGATAGCGCCCTGAGCATTCCTAGATATGTCGACAACGGACGCCCAAACAAAAGCCCCCGACAGAGTGGACAGCAGTCCGTTCACGCTACCAATTCCATCAACAGCAGCGAATCGCCCGAGTACCGATACGGATCATCTACGCATGGTTCAGCCTCTTCGAGGGAATACTATCCACCGTCACAGGCATGGTCTACTTCGGCTGCGGGGGAAAACAGTTCGAGCACAGCTTATGCCGGCGCTGATGCAAGGCCGTACTCTTTCCCTCACGAGCCTTACAAGGCGGGGACAGCAGCTGCATCATCGGTCAAGGCTGAGTCTCGTGGCTCCTTTGAACCCATGCACAACTACTCATGGAACGCAAACTAAGGTTTTCAACATTTTTCAACATCCTTCGCGGCATGTAAAGGGCAATGCTCCTGACTGGGTTATATACCATGCCGCTGCCTCTTTTTGGCAAGCTGTTTCACAGAGTCTATCATTTCTACTTGACCCCCTTTTTTGAACTTGGTGTAAATTTTGGCGGATTTTCTTCTCAAGGTGGATGGGGTATGTGTCCAATGACGTTTTTTTTGATTCTGCGGCGTAATAGGCGAGTCTCGGGAGGGATTTTATTTCTTGGGAGGATTCATTTCTACGGAGTATATGCATGCATATATATACGCATACGTATACGCACATGTGTACGACTGTATATTTTCGTGTGTGTGTATGTATATATTAGGATAGCACATGGACTTTGGATATGCCGGTCATGGGAATATGGTGGCAAAAATGAATCATCTGGTATGGCGTCAAGGTAGTCGGAGCCACGGGCATGAAGTTCCCTACGGCTTTTGGTGCTGGGCGACGCTGAGATACCACAAATACAAGCAAGTTCTGATGGGCCGATTGATTTCCCTGCTAGCGAGATGGAGTGGCTTGTGTTGAAGAGATTTGCTGGACGCCGTGATTGGACGACAACCAGGTTGAACATGGAGGATGGGGGAGCAAGTACAGAGCACATGTCGCTACGATGAGGGCACTTTTGTCAAAAGGCCTTTTCAGACTATTGTTATTCCCCCTTTTGATTGCCTAGGATGAATCGGGGAAACGAAGAGAAAAAAAGCATGACGGAGAGATTCAAGAAAAAGCCGCTCTGTATCGAAATTGCGGTGGTTCATTTGCGTGAAGAGGGACCTTGGCTCGCATGGGGGCTCCAACACGCACACACGCCCACATGAGATGTGACCCAAGGGTACAACCTGTCAAGTGTGTGTTACACGGCAGGACAAGTTCCGGTTTTTTTCTTCCCTTGTTTTCTTTTTTAGCACGGCGGCGTGGTATTGGAGAGGGTAAATTCGAAAATAGATTAAGAGAGAGGAAAAAAAGCAATTTATAATCTCCCCATGCAGGTTATTGTTTTTTTTTCTGCTTAAATTGCTTCGCTCGTGCGTTTTGCCCGAGTTGGATTTCGGAGCGTGGGGGCCGAGATGGAGGCTTTGCGGACCGAAGGTTCCTGGTGTCCGGTTTTTTTTTATTTTTATTTTTATTTTTTTTATTTGCTCCAAGGAGAGGAGTTGCGGGTTCTTGATCATGATCCGAAAAGGACAGAGGTTGTGAAGGGGATGGATATAGGGGGTTGGAATGGTGTGTGTGTGTGAGTGAGAGGTCTCTTGGAGGAGCTTTGCGATGGCGTAAAGTATGAGGTACTTTGTTTAGAGCGTACAAGTGCGAGTGTTTAAAAGTACCTCTGATTACCTGTTGCCGCCATGCGCGTGCTGACTGCTGCGATGTACTTGTACCCTCGATAAGATAAGCCGCGTCTAAGAAACTGCCCGGGGGATTTTCTTTTCACAGCCTCGTTTTATGTTTGGTTTGGACTTGATTGACACATGATTCGTTGAGGCGCATATCAACTGCATATACCCATTTGGTTTTCATCTCATCTCGAATTTGGAATTTTGCAACGCCGATTGACGGCATCTAAATATAGCCCCTGCTTGGCCATTGGGGGCGGAGAAAAAACCGATATCTCATCTTGTCCCAGCCTGGAGAGCCACCATGTTTGAGCTACCCGATGCAAAGAGGTATGAGCTGCCGTGTCTCTCTCGGTCGTATGTTTTTCCTGTTGTAAATATGTGAGAGCTAATTCTGTGGATAGAGTCCGACGGGAGGATCTACATGCATCGGATGAGTCTTCGTGGAGCGAGAGCGAAGGAGATGCAGAGCTGGAGGCAAGGCTCAATGCACAAATCGCCAAATCTCTTGGAATAGACGAGAGTGCATTTCGTGCGCCGAAACCACAGGCCACATTACCTCTACCCAACAGGCCTCAGGCTCATGGCAGAAAAGAAGACGACGGGCTCAGCTCTGATTCGGAGAGTGAGCCAAACACTCCCGCAGATGAATCTGCGTCTAACCAAGATGCCGAAGCTGAGGATGAAGCCTATACCTTTCGGCTCTTCAGCACGGCTGGTCCGGCACCCAAAGTTGTTCTCGAAAATCACGACAGAATTGTAGAAGGCAAGCTTGTCAGAGGTAGGCCGTTGTCATACTACCTGGTAACGGACCTGTCGCCGGAGAAGAAACACCAGTATGAGATGACAGCAGTGAGCGGAGAAGACATCCTTGCGCGATCCAAAATACGGGAATGGGGGCTCGAGCTCCCCTGGCGAGTCACAAACATCAAAGTCACGAGAAAAGCCCGCCCAGGAGAAGGAGTGAATCTCACACGCGTCGACAATGAGCAGCAAGCGAAGAGGACAAGGCTGGGGAAGAAGAGCAGAATAGCAATGAGGAAAAAGGCGAGGGCGAAGGAGCAGGATGAGGCAGCAGCGAAACAGAAGATGGCTGACAAGGAGGAGCAGGTGAAGGAGAAGAAGAAGAGATTGAACCTGTTGAAGAAGGCGAGAAGAAAGGCAAAGAGAAAGGCTGACAAGGGCGAGAATGGCGGAGGTGACGAGTCGGAGGACGGCTCTTCTGACGAAGAGTAAACCGAGCATCGTGGCAGAATTTTGTACTGTATATACAACGCTTATGTAAATAATTGGGCTGTAATCCAAAGCCCTTTAAGCGACTTGCTGTATCTTTTATGGAAAATCAGGCACGAGGCTCCCATGTTCGCACCTGAATTTTGTCGTCGTCGAACCTGACAAAAGTGATGGTGTTGCAGGCGGTGCTTTGGAGGTACCTGCCCGGCATTCGACGCCGCACCAGTCCCTACTAACCTACCTCAGGGGACCCCAAACATGGTTCAGCCAATTGGAGCTCCGCTAGAGCTCAACCAAGACCCCTCCAGTTACAGAGCTTAAACCACCACCTCAACATCAAGCTCCAAAGTTGGGAGCTGCAGCATTGATTCACCGGCACATGACCAGCATCAGCACGCGACAAAACTTGTCTATCGAGCATCTTTTTTATTCCTTCTTAAGTAGCTGTATCACGCAGCCTCCATGGATTAACCAACGCCCCTGAAGACGAATCTCTGGCGGGACCCCGCAATGTACCACAAGTAACGAGAAACCGCCACGTCCCGTCGCCCATGATGAATAGTTTGTGGCCCTCGGCGAAAACGGCCCAGCCGTCGTCGAACGAGGCCTCTACCGAGGCAGTGGAGGAGGCCATCGACTTCTCCGCAGACGAATCCGCGATTGACGACTCCCCAGCCCCATCGCCAGCTCCATTGCTGCCGCCACTCTCGTCGTCCAGAGGGCCCCTTCAGCAGTCTCAACAACAATCACAACGGCAGGGCGGCAGCTCGACGATGCTTCCCCCTGCAGCCTCGGGCGGTAATAACAATACAAATAATGCGAACCGGGCGCAAATCCCACAACATGCCCCCACCGACTCTCTGTCGCTGATGCAGCTGCGGCGCATCGTGGCCACGGTCAATGCAGCTGAGCCAGCGGCCTATGACTTTGTCTACGCAGATATGGCCCCCCACGCCGAGGAGATTGACGAGTGGTTCGTGTATCAATTCTGGCAGTGGGTGCGTCTTAACGCGGCGCAAAAGGCCTTTGAGTGGCACTGGAAGCATGAGGCGGGCGGCAAGCATGGCTGGGACGATGCGGACCACGACACGAGAGCGAAATTTATACAGGGCGCCATTGCGGGCGTGCAGTCTAACGATGCGGCCCTGAAGGCGAATTCGATTGGAAAGATTATGTATCTGGTGTTGGGAAGATGGGGCGATACCGCAATGCCCCACGCGACGGATGAGGGGAGCCGGTCGATTGCAAGCATCCCTCAGTTACAGGCGATAAAGGCTGGCGTGACGTGTTTGGCGTCGCTGGGGGGGATACCGGTCGTTTGGGAAGCGCTGAGGAATGTCTTTGAGATCCATTGGTATGATCCATGGCTCGCACGCGGTGCAATTGCTTAATGTGTCGAGAGGAGTCTAACGTTGATAGGACGGGCGAGATCCAACAAGCCAGTGCTCAGGATGCCCAGGACGAACTAATGAATCTCCTGACGATTATGTATATTGTTGTTCAGGAGACGCTCAACGACCCCGAGGACATGGCTTCGACTGAAGCAAAATTGCGTATGTGCCATTCCGTGACACTCGGAAGACGTGCACGATGCTAATCTTGGCCATCTAGTTGAGCTGAACCCCTCGCTGGTTGATTTCATGATGCTGGCGACCTCCAAGCTGAGGTGGGATGAACAGAGCACCATGCCTCATACTCAAGTAAGCAACACGCTGCAACCTCTTTCTGGTCCTTTCTGTGCTTTCTGGCGAGATGACCACTGACGCATCATGCCTAGATTTTCCTCTTGTTCTGGAAATCCATTCTTCTCGTTTTCGGCGGAACCAAAGATCTTGAGCGTGTCAAGGAAGCCACCAGCGAGCTTACAACTGGAGACAAGACCAAGGATACCATTACGGCAAATCCTCTAGACTACCATGTTTTCCGCCAGGAAATCACGTCGAAATACCCGGCTTACGTCCCTCCGCAGCCCCTGATACCCCTGGAGGCTGAAAACCCATCACTTCTTCCACCTCTGCCTAATATAGTGAGCCGAAACGTTGCCAACGGCATCATCCCACAACCGCCAAATGTACAAATGGGAGGAGCGTCTATCCTCAACCAGCCAGTACACATTGCCACCCCGGCGCCGTCACCGCCACCGTCCCCGGGAGTCGGTGGTAAGGGCGGTAAGAAGCAAAACTACCAGACTAACCAAAACTTTCCCTTCATGTATCCTCCTCTCGATGCCACCAGTAACAGCGCTGGCGGGAAGGGTGAAGCGGGATATGGCAACCCCCTGGTCTCTAGAAAATGGGAGGGCAGCGACATTCCCGCCTCAATTCTCGAAGCCGGACAACTGTTCTCTTCGCGTGTCAGGATGACCCGGGCGACTCGCCAGCTCTGGGAGGAGCGAGAGCGATTCCTCAAGTTTGAGCGCGGCTGGGAGACTGACGACGATGCTGACGAAAGCGACAATGATGATATTGAGGAGATTGATCTTAATGAGCTCACGTTGGAAGAGAGAGAGGTGTTGCGTGAACTAAAAGCGGAGGATCATAAAGAGAAGAAGAAGAAGGATCGGTCGTTCCCAGGGCCTGAGCTTGATCTTGGCCCTCAACCGGATAGATTGAGCGAACGAGACAAGCAACGGCTCGTGGCGGTGGAGCGTTTCTATGTAAGTGTGCCCTGCCCTCAACTGCTTCCTTTGCTCCCCCTTCTGGTTCACGACTAATGCGAACAAATCCAACCTTTGTAGAGCGATGCCTTGCCTCACCTTCAGTCCATAGTGATTGTTTTACTCCGTCCCATCCTTGTTAATGTCACGGCCATCGTGACCCAGCAGCAGAATCAGATGGCAGGGATGGCTAGTAGGGCTAACAATCCCGGCGTTAATGGTGGCCATGGGTCGCAGAGGGGTATGGACATGGGTGGGCAAGGACAGGCAGAGCAAGATGGCGAGCCGACTCCTGAAGAAATGGACGCCACTCGAACAAGGGAGATTACCTCGAAGGCTATGACGGCGATTCTCCTACTCTTGCTGAAGTGGCTCAGACTCTCGCGTGGGTATTATCGAATAAGCATTGCGTCGAGTACGGTTTAGCTAACAGGTTTGGGTCTCAGATGTTCTCAAGTTTGAATACTTGACTCAGCTTCTGCTGGATTCTAATTACCTTCCCTTGGTCCTCAAGCTCTTTGCGCACCAAGACATTCAACAAGTGGTCGACAGTAAGATGGATCATGTTGACAATAGGTAAGGAGAAACAACCCACGCACTTCTGGATAACAAACTTTTGTATAGGTACTGATAATTGCCTGCAGCTTCTTCCAATTTTGCAACATTCGGTCAAAATCTAGGGATAAGGCCGAGAGCGATGCTGACAATGAGGAAGAAGACGTGGACGAAGAAGACGTGGACGAAGAAGACGTCCATGGTGAAGATGAAGGCAACGAGCGATTGGAAGGAGAAGACAGCGGAGACGACGCGGCACCACCGCCGATTAAGAGGCAGCGAGAGCTGGAGGAACCGGTTGTGGACCAGATGGAAGATGTGGCTGTCGACAGCGAGGAACAGGTCCCAATGAGGCCAGAGGTTGACGAAATGGGACTGCCCCTGGGCGGTCTCCCGCTCGAGCCCATTACCGACTTCTCGAGGAGGAACTTTTTCTCCCTCATCAACTACCTCAGGGTGATGCAGAAGATCTGCAAGAACAAGGCGCACCGCAACCTGCTGCTGGTGCAGTACAAGTCATCGACCATCCTTAAGAAGTCTCTGAGGGTACCCCAGCCGGAGCTCCGGCTCTACACGCTCAAGCTCTTCAAGGGCCAAGTGCCGTACTGTGGTCGTAAGTGGAGGCAGTCCAACATGCGCGTCATCACCGCCGTCGTATCTCCACTGCAGGCCGGAGCTGCGCGACGAGTGGCTCGCGGGCAGCGACATTGACGCCGAGGTGGACTCGGCGCTGCCGCTGGAGCAGGCGCTGCGGAGCTTGACGCATTGGCTCAACGTGCGGAGGTACCCGGAGAAGATTGCGGCCGACATTCGCATCGCCATGAGGGAGGAGCAGGACTTTTTCTCGCGGGAGCTGGAGAAGGTGGATCTGAACTGGACGGACTTGATGCTCAATGGGGACGATACCATGAGTGAGATGGACCATGGGGAATCGACTTGGGGATGAGACGGTGGGACATGATGGGGGAAAGAATAGATTGGCATCAACTTTGTGGAGCGAGAGCGTCTAGTACTTTTTTCTTTTTCCCACTGAAGCGACTCATGGTTGAGACAATGATTTAAAACACAAGCATTGACTACCCGTCATAGGTATGCAATCATCACAGCGAAGAGTCGGCGTACGGAGTGCATATGTAGATAAGATGGTAGATGTACATTTGTGATTCATTACTTATTAATTTTTTGAGCTGACAAGTCAAAACTCTGGAGGTGATTGGCCCCTCCTTGTGTCTACGTGACAATTGATATCTGTTCATGTGTGCAAATACCCTCCCCAGCCCATATATTCTCGTTGCGCACAAGAAGGCTATCCTTGTGCCTTGCCTTGATGCTCGTTCATCGTACATTGATACAAGTTGTACATGTGTTTTTTTTTTGAAGTTTTCATTTTTTTTTCTTGCCTGTTCAGCTTGGTTTAGTCCTCTGTGGTATTACCGAGGCAGAGACGTCAAGCATACAATGGACTTAATGCTGAGCAGAGTCGTAGATGCCATCCTCGTAGCGGTAGTTGACCGGCTGTCCATAGCCAGCGGTGGTATGCGGAGCCGTGTATCCACCGGCACCCGTGTAAGCCGTGTTGGTGTTGCCGGTGACGCCGGTGTATCCGTAGCCAGTCTCGTATTTGGAGTTGTACTCGGTATGGTTGTACGGGTTGGAGATGTCGTTGTTGTCCGTGTTGAGCTGGTCGGGCTGCGGGTGCTGGGGCAGCATGTTGCCCTCCTCGCTGCCGTCGACGACCCGGCGGGAGCCAAAGATGCGCCCAAAGAAGCCGCCCTTTTGCTTGCCGAAGCCCGAGGTGTAGTTGTTCTGGGGGCTGGGGCCGAAGCGCTTTTCCTTTTGGTGGTGGCGCGTGAGGGCGAATTCCATGAGGATGGACAGGGCGAAGAAGATGCTGGTGGGACGAGTTAGTTGACACGCTTTTTGCGCCTATAGAAGGGAGGTTGATGCAGGACTTACACTGCGATGATGGACACGGCGAGACAGGCTGTCTGCAGTCTGCAAGCCGTGTGGAAGCTCGGCAGCCTGGTGAAGCCCTTGTCGGCCTGGACGGTGCTGTCCGACTGGCCCTTGCCAAAGGGCGTATCGAGCACGCCGTTGCACGAGCCGGCGCCGTTCTTGTTGGCCACGGCGGCGTAGATGAAGGCGCCGACGAAGCAGACGTCGAGCACGACGGCCAGGAACGCCGTCAGCGTGTGGCCGGCGAGGCAGCAGAGCATCAGCAGGGCCAGCAGCGTGTACAGCGTGCCGGCGCCGGAGATGCCCTCGACGGCTCGGAGGCTGGTGGCGATGGGCAGCTTGTGGTTGTGCAGGGTTGCGAGGAAGTACGAGTAGATGGCGAGGACGATGGCGCAGCAGCAGAACTGGATGCCGCGGATGAACCACTGCACGAATTTGAGGCCGAAGCCTAGACCTGCGCCCATGATGGATGGTTTGTTGAAGTGCGAAGAAGAAGAATCACAAAGAATGGATTTTGATTGGTGGTGTGAGAGTGTGAATAAGGTGGTGTGTGATGTGTATGCAGGAGGATAAGAAAAGGTTTGGATGTGAAGATGGAAAACCCCGGCAGAAAGAAGGAGCAAGAGCGGTAAGAAGAGAGCCGGAATGAATAAAAACCCGTTACGATCGTTTCTGCAAAATTACCAGCAGAAGAAGGAAACAAGATGCAACGAGTTCGAGTCAGTTGGACGAGAGGAAAAAAGGAAACCGAAGAGCCGATTGTCCAAGTGATGCTCCATCCAACTGTGGCTTGTGGCGGGGAGGAATCGTCACTGGATGACGTACTGGAGGGTCCTTGTGCGTATGAACATGTGAACGAGTACCCGGCGCTGTGGCTGAGACGGGGCCATGTGGGTGTACATTTTTGGGGCTGAGGCTGGTGCATGCGCTAAGAACGGCCAACTGCTGGGCCGATGGTTTCTGGGTGTCCCTTGCGTCAGTGGTGGAAAGGCTATTTATTTGGGGAGCTGGAGGCAGCCAATTGTGGCAGAGGGAATTCGACCAAGATTCCAGGGCAGATGCAGCTGGGATGAATACTGCTAATACTAATACTTGGGGGGTACAAGTCTATCTACCTCTGTATTCAGGTAACCAAGGGTAAATGGCAAGTACAAGTGCATCGCAGCGTGGTTACCTTGTGTGGTTAGTGACAGTGAAGAAAGGCCTGAAAAGTGTGGCTGTGCAGTCGAGTTACTTTGCCAGCATTGCCATCTTCGGCGCTGTGTGGAAGGAACTGCTCACTGCAAAGGACCGAATGAATTCTTGCATGATTTTGCAGTCCAATTCAATCCATTGCCATTGCAACTTCAGCTCATTATTCAAAATGAACAAAAGAAAAAAAAAAGAAAAGCAGGGGAATTGTCTTGCTAAATAGATGCACTTGGTGGAGGAGTGAAAAAAAAAAGTCAAAAAAAGATGGAGACGGATGGAACCCAAGCATCAGACACATTGTGTGAGACACGCAGTTTGTTCAACCACGTTGCTGCTTAAAGATCTGACCTGCAAGGGCAAATCATACTCCACGATGCTCATTTGTCCGCCGCCGGGAAAAAAAAAAGGGCAGCGTCGATCAGAGACGTGCAGATTCAGGCACCAACAGCCGAAAAAAAAAGAAGAGAAGAAAAAAAAAAACGAGACGCCACGTCAACAGAGATGTTCAGCAAAAACACATTGCCGTGATCCTTCTTGTCGTCGCTGTAAAACAAAACGACATTTTTGACACAAAGGGCGCATGTAAGTCAAAGGGCTCGCCCCAGCTCATATATCGCGTGCATGCATGAAATTCACGGAACCAACAGCCTGTAAGACAGTTGAAACAGAACGTTCTAAACGCTTCTTTGGGGGGCGACCCCTCATTCCGACTAGGTACCCGTCCGTAGTTGGTTCCTTAGTTTAGGATGGAAATCTTTTTATCGACTTTCTTATATATCATCACGATACTGTAGTATTGAACATATTCTATCGCTTCAGCGCTCACTGACTTGTCCATTCCAATCATTGTACATGTCCTTTTTCCTGCTATAGAGCGTGGCCAATCACGACTTGGCAAAGCGTATTTGGGCATCAACATCACTTACCCATTCATCTCTCCTTGCTGTAGCATCTCCATCAACAACCATGGGGTCGGAAATCCACACAAAGATCCCCTACATCGAAACCCCACTCATAAAATCACACACTCTCTCACAAGTAGCTGGCTGGTAAGGACATACACATTCACACCGAGTTCCCTTTTGGAATTCGCCCTGAAAGAAAGACGCTGACATGACGTTAGCAATGTCTTCCTCAAGCTGGAGAACCTCCAACCCTCAGGGTCCTTCAAGTCTCGCGGCATCGGCAACTACATGATGGCCAAGCTCGCCGCTCAAGGCGCAGACGCCAGCAAGGTCCATTTCTACTGCTCGTCCGGAGGCAACGCCGGGCTGGCCTGTGTCCATGCCGCCATCACCCTGGGGTGCCGGGCCACCATTGTCGTCCCGCTCTCGACTTCGGCCTTCATGATTGACAAGCTGCGACAGGCCGGTGCCACTGATGTGATTCAAAAGGGGGCCTCGTGGCAAGAGGCAGATGACTACTTGACCGGAACTCTCATGGAAGAAGCCCGTACCAAGGGAGACGTTGCCATCTATGTGCCTCCGTTCAACGCTCAGGAGATTTGGGACGGTGCCGCGGGCATCACGCACGAAATCGCAAGACAAATTCCCACCATGACCAAACACTATCCAGTGTCCACCGAGGGCGTGTCAGATGACGACGTTACGGCACGCATAGGCAACGTCGATGCCATCATCTGCAGTGTCGGCGGAGGGGGCCTCTTGTCCGGCGTCGTGCAGGGCCTCGACGACCTCTCCATGCAACAGACTCGAGTCATTGCCGTTGAAACCCTCGGAGCAGACTCCCTCCATCAGGCAGTCCAAAAGGGCGAGCTGATTACCCTGCCGGCCATCACTAGTCTTGCCACCACCCTGGGCGCGAGAAGGGTCTGCCAGAGGGCCTTTGAGTACGGACTCCGTGAGCAGGTCTCAACCGTGGTGCTCTCCGACGCCGACGCCATTGCCGCCTGTAAGCGGTTCGCTAGCGAGGAGCGCTTCCTGGTCGAGTTGTCGTGTGGAGTCGTTCCCGCGGTGGTTTACAGCGGGAGATTGAAGGAGTTGATTCCCGGGCTCAACAAGAATAGTGTGGTTGTGCTTGTGATATGTGGAGGGTGCAATATTTCCTACGAAATACTCGAGCACTATGTCACAAGCCACGCAGCGGCACACACACACAAGTTTGATTAGCCCACAAGAAAACGACAAGGAGATGGAATATTGGAAGATGAATC
Organism: Trichoderma pleuroti; assembly: GCA_001721665.1. Lineage (NCBI taxonomy): Eukaryota > Fungi > Ascomycota > Sordariomycetes > Hypocreales > Hypocreaceae > Trichoderma > Trichoderma pleuroti. The sequence continues at coordinate 56,145 of MDJU01000004.1, forward strand.
TAGACTGCACGCCAAGCAAGGGACGGACCATAGCATTTCTCCGTGAGACGTGAAATAGGTGGCGAACCGGTCAAGACAAGTGTAAATTTAGACATGACCGAAAGGCCCTCTACCCCCGTTGCTGGTGGTATTCATCAATGTGACCGTGGCGTACGGAACCCTCCGCTGGGTGTCTTTGTTGCCCGGTTAGGCCAGGAGGACGCTCTTGGCGTGTCACTATCGGGTAAAATCAAAGGACAAAAAGAGACTCGACTATTGGTTAGTGGTCATATTTCATATAATTTGCCGCGTGCGCTGTATGAATATTGGTCCGTTCGGGAAATAATATGCTTAGCCAAGTCATCTATTTGGCGACCCTCCTAACCGTGAGGCTGATCGAGATGAGATGAGCACCTTTGGTATTAGTACTAGTTGCATTGCGGAGGAAGGGACCGGCATCTCGGCAAGCTTCTTGGCCGAAAGAAGAGCCATGGCAGCCTGATCATGGACGACTCGGGACGTAGAATGAAGAATGGCGCGCGGGGATTCATGGTTCTCGGCCCTTGTCCTTGCTGCTCAAGAGGTTCAGCCTGCAGGGTCTCCAGCAGACTCATCACACACGTTGCATTGCGAACCGAGTGAGCTGGACTGATTCGAGCTGCATGGTGGTAGCGAGGCCCGCGGAAGCCAGAAACCATGGCCAATATCTGTGGCGAGGACCCGTGAACGGCCGGGATCTGGTCAAGCGATTGCCCACGAGCAGCGGAGAGGGCGTGGCCGGGTTGCGGCTCACCACCCGCCCCTCGATGCAGGCAAACGGGGCCGTGAAGGAAATTGTGGTGTTGTTCAAAGGTCCAGCCGCTCCGCCCACTTACATGGTGGCGCTATTTCCTACGAGTGCTCTCGCCTGTATGTGCGCCGTTAGTGCCTCCGAACACGCACGCACGAGTTCCCAAACAAGAAGACGAGGCATGAGGACAAGTCTGCTCGAGAGAAAGCCCATGCCGTGTAACCTATTGCTGGTTGTGAAGACGGTCTGGAGTGGGATTCGAGGTTACCTGGGGGGATGGTGGAGACGGAGTGGGCGTTGGGGGGCGACAAAATAGTCGAGACAGCCAGCCAGCCAGCATCTGCATCTGTATTCGCAACTGACCGGTGGATGATTTGAAAGGCAGGCTGCTTATTGGCCGGCTGCCGGATGGAGACGAGACTCAATCGGTCATGGACTGCGAGTCAACATGTAGTACTCGTAAAAAGAGAGGCACCATGTTTCTTCAGTCGCATTGCGAAGCTGCATCAACAATCTGCTCTCCGAGGCAGCCACCCGCGGATAAATCATTGCTGACGATCCATTGCATATGCATTGGCTGGGCAGGGCATTGTTGATGCAAAAAGGCCAAGATACGAGACATATCAGTTGTTCTTTTGCATCTCTTTGGTTCCATTCAACAACAACAACAACATGGCCACGCTAGCGTCGTGCCGAAGCCCATGCGGCTAGGACGAGCATCCTCAGACTGTCAGATAATAGAGGAGCCTACAAGTCTTGGGTGTGATTTTGGGTCCATGGTCCGGTGATTTGTTGTTTGTGTTACTCAATCAACAAGGTTGGCCGTCCTCCGTACTCGTAGTACAGTACGCGTACGAGTAGCCAGCATTCATTCATTTCCCCTGGTGGCTTGCGGCACGACCCCATGCGAAATGAGAATCAACTTGCTTCCAGGCAATACTGAAGGTTTGCGCTACGGCTGGCTTCCGAGTGTAATCCATCCTGCTGCCCCTGGTGAGCAACTGGCCTACTGCCGATCCGGTTAAAGCTGGCGCGATATCCGATCCTCTTGACCCTCCATCACTAGGTCTAGGAGCTTTTGATAACGCCAGTGGGTTTTTAGCCGCCCGTCCAAAGTCCATGTTGATGTCCATGTTGATGTCAATGAATGGGTAGGTACGTGTACGGATTTCGACAAGGCTGGCAGGGCGGATCAGGCGGGATGTCGATGGGTGCGAGTGAAAATTCAATAAAATGGTTTGCTGTACTGTGGTCAGCCAGTCTGTCTGTCTGTCTGTCTGTCTGTCTGTGTGCGTGCGAGTGGGCTCCTTTCTGCTCGTTCACCTCGTCTACGCTGCCAAGACAGACGCCCCTGGTCCAATAGCAGAGCAGAGCAATACTACTAGCAAGCATCGCATCTGCAAGCACCTGCAAGCATCAGCGCCGTCTTTTTCAGCTGCCAACCCGCCCTCCGTGCCGTCCGAAAAAAGCATGTCGGTGACTATCGACTCTGCCCAGAAAGCAATATTGCGACCTGTGCCTGTACGGGAGCTGCAGATGCCACATGCCGCCGGACAAGGGCCAAAAGAAAAGGACAAGCACAAGCACAATGGAGGAGGGGAGGCGTGAGTGAGGACGGGCTCTTGATCCGGCTCTTCAGCCCGCAGCGACTGTTGCTAGGCAATTCCATGTTAGTTTTGGCTTTGACTTTTTGGTCTTTGGTGAGAGTGAGAGTGTGAGCGTGAGCGTGAATGTGCTCGTACAGTAAGTACCTAGGTAAGAAATTCAACAGACCAACCCGAACCTGGGCAATCAATACGATGGACGGCAGAAAAAGCTGGGCCACCACCTGCGGGGCGTGGATCATCATTTGTTCCCCTCGACTCGCTGTGCTTGGCTCAATGCCACCAAAACGACCCCCCCCCCCCAAAAGGCACTGGAGCCCTTGGCTTGGGGCCTGAGAGTGCCTGAAGTACCTGAACGGTGGGCTAATGCAGGTCGGCTGCCAAAAATACGAGAACGACCTGAACAACTCAACCCTTGCAGCCAGCATCTCTCCAATCGACGGCCTCAATCCCGCCACTCCGGGCTGAAGACAAGGGTGCAGAGCCTGCAGCCTTTGCAGCCATGGACGACGAACCAGTGCAGAGCTGCAGCCTCCATCGCACGACTCTGGCCCGATACGATACGGCTGCAGCTCTCGCACCCTCCAGTCGAGACTCTCTCTGCTCTCCTTCTCTACCTCCTCCTCCTCCTCCTCCTTCTCCTTCTCCTTCACTCCTTGACCCTCGTCGTCGTCTCCTCTCTCTTTATTGCTTTGCTTAAAAGGCGATGAGTCTGCCCGCTCGTTTTCTCGGGATTTGAGGCCATCCACGCTCGCTCGCTCGCTCGCTTGTGCGCTGTGTGTCGAGATACAGATACAGTAGAGACAGCGACACCAAGGCTCTACCGCAATACCAATTGAGCTGTTCCCATTTCGTCTTTTTGATCAACACAGTCTCTCTCTCTCTCTCTCTGTTGCTATTGATGAGCACCGCGTCTTTCGCAATCCCGCCATGAAGTCCACAGCTGCCCTGGTGGGCCTCCTCGGCCTGGCTGGCTCAGCCCTGGCTGATCCCACATGGCCCAACGCGGTCGACGAGATTGAGGAGATCATGACCCAGCTTCAGTCGTTCCGCGCCCGCAAATTCGCCGACACCGTGGACCCATGCTCCAACGAAGCCTCGGGGCCCGGCCGGCAGAACGCCGCTGAGTGGCTCCGGGTCGGCTTCCACGACATGTCCACCGCCAACGTCAACTTTGGCATTGGTGGTCTGGACGCCTCGCTCCAGTACGAGCTGGACAATGGCGAAAACACCGGCCCCGGCCACAAGACGACTCTCGAGTTTATGGCTCCCTACGTCTCTCCCCGGTCCAGCTTGGCTGACCTCATCGCCCTGGGCGTCTACACATCTGTCCGCTCTTGCGGCGGCCCTGCTGTGCCAATCCGCGTTGGCCGCATCGATGCCATCGGCAAGGGACCTACAGGCGTCCCCCAGCCCCAAAACTCCGTCTTCACCTTTCAGCAGCAGTTTCAGCGCATGGGCTTCAGCACGGAGGAAATGATCCAAGTCACCGCCTGTGGCCACACTCTTGGTGGCGTCCACAACACCGAGTTCCCCGATCTCGTTCCCGCCGGAACTGGACTCGACGGCGAGGCGGGCCTCGACAGCTCCGACGCCGTCTTTGATAACAAGGTCGTGACCGAGTATCTCTCCGGAGAGACTGGGAATCCTCTTGTTGTCGGCCCATCCGTCAGGATTGGCAAAACTCCGACTTCAAGGTGTTCAATTCCGACAACAACCAGACCATGGAGGCCTTGGCCGATGCCGATGCATTTGCCTCTGTCTGCAAGACTGTCCTGCAAAAGATGATTGAGGTCGTCCCTCCGGCCGTCACCTTCTCCGACCCGATTGTGCCCTACAACGTCAAGCCGGTCAACTTGCAGCTGACTCTTGCCAATGGCGGCACCACTCTCCAGTTTACGGGCTTCATCCGCATCAAGACCACTGGCCTTGCCAAGGGCAGCATCTCCAGCGTAACCATCACGTACAAGAACCGCAAGGGCACCACCGACTGCGGCCTCAGCTCCTGTGTCATTACCGCAACTCCTCAGGGCATCAGCCAGGGCTTCGACGATACCTTTGACTTCTTCCCCTTTACGGCCAACATCCTTGCTTCTTCGGGCATCTCGTCCTTCACCGTCACTGTCAACAACGCCGACGGGACCCAGGACGTCCACGACAACAACGGAAATGAGTACCCCGTCCAGGATGCCATCATCTTCCAGGCTCCCCAGAGCTGCGTGCTGGGATCTTCGGGTGCTCTGACTGCCGTCGCTGCCGTCCGCAACGATCGCCTCAGCCAGGGTGCGCAAGCCAAGATCTGGTTCAAGACTCCCCAGACCACCAGCCCCGTTCCTCTGCTGCAGAGCACCACCGTCGACCTCCAAAAGGGCCAGTGTGTGGGATCCTACACCTTGTTCAACATCGACACCACCATCCAGGGTGGTCTGGCCTACCAGGGATACGTCGATGTCATCAACGGCGACCAGTCTGATAGCTTCAAGTCTCTCGCCAACATTGGCGGCACTTGCCGTGCCTTTGCCAGCCCGGCTGCCTGCAACGGAGGAGATGATGGATCCGGTGGCACAACGGGCCTCCCAACCATCCCAGCCACGACAACGGATGCCGTGCCTCCTACTTCCGAGCCTGCTACCAGTGAGCCCGCCACCAGCGAACCTGCCACCAGCGGCCCCGTCACCACGGCGCCTCTGACAACAACGGCGCCCGAGACAACCACTCCGGTTCCCACGCCTACCCACAAGCCGTCAGTGGATGGTTACGTCCTTGTTTCTTGCTGGACCGAAGGCGATGGCGTTCGTGCGCTCGCCGGCAGCGCCTACGCCAATGACTCGATGACTCTGGAAACCTGCAGAGACTTTTGCAGCAGCTATGTCTACTGGGGTACCGAATATGGCCGCGAATGTGAGCATCTCATTCGTACACGTTGCTTGAATTCCATTTGTGCTAACCAAGGTGTGACTCAGGTTATTGCGGTAACACGCTTGCCAAGAGCAGCGCGGAGGCCCCCATTGATCAGTGTAACATGGCCTGCGGCGGTGATGGCGGTGAATTCTGTGGTGCCGGCAACCGCCTTGAGCTGTACTCAACCACCGTCACCCAGCCTCCCACCCCCACCGGCACCCTTGCTCACGAGCCCACCGTCGGTGCCTACACGTTGGTGGGCTGCTGGACGGAAGGTCAAGGCGACCGCGCTCTGGGCCAGGCAGCTACCCAGGCAGCCGACATGACCAACGAGGCGTGTGCCGACTTCTGTTCCGACTACAGATACTTTGGTACCGAGTATGGTGACGAGTGCTACTGTGGCAGCTTCCTGTCCACTTCGAGCGCATTGGCTCCCGTTGCCGACTGCAACATGCCCTGCGGTGGTAACCAGTTTGAGTACTGCGGAGCCAGCAGCCGCCTTGAGCTTTACATCAACGTCAACATTACTGGCGGAGAGCCTGAGCAACCTGCTTCTGCCGGCGACTTTGTGTTTATCGGCTGCCAGACGGAGGGCAACGGCACCCGTGCCCTGACGGGCGCCGCCACGGCAACAGGCACCATGTCCGACGAGGCCTGTGCCGACTTTTGTGACGAATTTACGTACTTTGGCACCGAGTACGGCAGCGAATGCTACTGCGGCAATACGCTGGATCCCACGTCTCTAAAGGCTCCGGCGTCTGACTGCAACATGCTTTGCAGCGGCAACGAGCTCGAGTTCTGTGGCGCGGGTAACCGCCTGTCGCTGTACACCAAGAAGCCTGCTGAGATTACTGCGTAGACGCGTGTGTATGCGAAGCGACTGTCAAGGGAAGAGCCTTTTTTTCGTTTCCATCGTAGATGGAACCAGTTGGCGGGTAAAAGGCGTCGGGATTTGTTATGTGTTGGCAGCTATATTACCACGGCGTGAAGGGATTTGTGTCTATGGGACTAATTGGATTCAAGGGCGGATATTGTAGGGTTTGGAAATGGGTGTCGGCATTGAATGAAGTGCTCGCACGAGGATATGAATAAAACGAATATCAACATCTAAGCTTGACTTGTGAATCACATCTTGTGATGAGTGTTGTGATTGTCCAACTCATGTAAACGCCTTTGAGAAACAAATGTCGTCGCTGGTAGCTTTACTGCCCAATCAGTACTAGTGCAGCCGCCCCGCGACGCGCTCAGGCAATTCACTTCTCTCTCACTCTCACTCTTACTCTCATGTTGATCTTGACTCTCAATTTCACTCACGCCGAGAAACTTCTCTAGAGATTAGAATCAACATGGCCGACACAACACGCGACGAGGACCGTGAAGTATGAAATACTCGTAAATCCTTCTTCCTTGTCATTGAAACCAGACGAGCTCATGGTCAAGCACGATTAGCGCCTCCGATCCGCCCTCTGGTACGCCGTCGGGCAAATCGTCGACGAAGAGTGTCTAAGGCGCAACCGCAACGCGACGCCCCAGTTCATCGGAGCTCTGACCGAAGTGGCCTTGGCACAGATAGGTGAGTGCAGAGCAGCTTCATTGAGGGAGAAGCAAAGGATTGAACAGGGAGAGACGGTGTATACATTCCTGTTGATGCGGTGAAAAAAAAGAGGCTTACGCTCGTCAAAAAAAAACAGAAAACGTAGCCATTGATCTTGAAAACTTTTGCAATCATGCTGGCCGGTCGACGGTTACGACGGACGACGTGCTGTTGCTGGCGAGGAGGAATCCCGATTTGCATCAGATCATGAAGACGTATGTGGATGATATCAAGGCGGACAAGGAGGCTGCGGCGGGGAGCAGCCGGAGTGGTGCTGCGAAGAAGAACAAGGCGAAGAAGTAGAACTACTTTCTTGGCGAAGCAAAGGGAAAAGTGGTGGGTTTCCCTTTTGCAGACTGCGGCTGATGGAATGGAAGAGAGGCTGTCGTTGGGAGAGGAGCGTGAACAGTTCAGCTCACGATTCTGGTCCTGACTGGTCATGCCATCATCGCCATGGGACTCTGAACAAAGTTTTGTGCGGACCCGGGACTCGCGTTGAACATTGGGCGCCTACGGGATCCGACATGCACACGCCCCCTCCCTTCTGAAGTTCTTCAAGGAAGGTCAGATGAGATGTGAACAAGTTGGCCATGGACTGTGCCGATATCACTCTCTACTAACCTTTTTCTCTCTCTTTGGGCTCTCTTCTCCCGCTTATCGTGTCGGAAGAATGCATCCGAAGCTGCGGACGGGAGGAAACGGCAGTCATGATGTTGCGAGGCTCGGTAGACCTCGCTTTCTTCAGCAGGGGGTCAATGAGGATGCATTTCATGACGGAGTTGGTGTTTGCTTGGAGTCGGCGGGATATTCACAAAAGATTTTGTCTTTTATCAAGGACACAGTATTGTTAAAGGGACCATTATCCGGTATTGATCGGGATATGTCAAGATCCAAGATCCAAATTCAAGGGCAGCACGAGTTTGCCATTGGCAATCAGAATATCTGCATTTATATTAAAGAAGAAGATGACAAAACCCAATAACAATGTCCACGAAACAACGCTGCAAAGACGGTCAAGAATTACCATACAAACGCCCCTCGAGATGGTTATTCGCTCATCATCCAACATTTTTTGTACTCCATCTTTTGGAGTAAAGAAGAAACAAACGCCTTACCCCAGAATTGAATGCTTCCCACATCGAAATCATGCATCGTCATTCGTTACATCCCATGAATAGAGATTACCTCTTCCGCTGTTACACCTTGATGGTTGTAAGTGGGCCATATTCTTCTCGATACTGGTCAAGAGTCCTGAGCGAGACACCGGAGCCTCCGCACACAATCATGACAATGTTCTTCTCTGCCCATTGAGCGTCAGTCAGGCCCTTGCCGAGTCGCTCCCTCAAGTCGCCGCGGTACACCGTAGCCAGCGCGGCGCCGCACGAGATCTCGACGACGAGGCGGGCATCGTCGGCGAACCGAACGCAACTGACTGCGGCATCGGCATCTGAGACGACGACGTTTTGGGTGTTTGGTGCCTGAGACCACTTCCACGTCTCTTTGGAGACGCGGGAGACGCCCAGCGACGTGACGATGGAGGTGATTTCCGGCAACGTGACGTGGGCGTTGGCCAGGATGCTGGCATTGAGGCTATCGGCACCCGCGGTTTCGACGGTGAGGACGTGAGGCTTCCGGCCCGACCAGCGGAAGCCTTCAATGCCCTGCATCAGGCCGTTGAACAGGCCGCCGCCGCCGACGCTGCAGACGATGCCGTCAATGGGAGCGTCGAGCTGGTCGCGCAGCTCGCCGACAATGGTGGCCGCGCCGTCCCAAATGTGCGGATGGTCAAACGGCGGGACGTAGAAGCCGCGCGGGTCCTTGGCGAGGAGGTTCTCGCGGAGGAAGAGGTCGGCGGCGGCGAGATTCTTGCCGACCTGGAAGACGCGGGCGCCGAGATCGACAAGCTTGTGCTTGAAGATGGCCGAGGCCGTCTCGGGGATGACAATGGTGGCGGGCTTGCAGAGGGCGGCGGCAGAGCTGGCGCAGGCGAGGCCCGCGTTGCCGCCGGAGAGGCAGTAGAAGTGGACGTCGGGGTTGGTTGCGACGGCGTGGATCATGAGGTTGCCGATGCCGCGGGACTTGAAGGAGCCGCTGGGCTGGAGGTTGTCGAGTTTGAGGTGGATGTTGCGTGTTGGGGGGGAGTGATGTTGGTTAGTTGAAGATGTATACATGGGATTGCTTCGTTGTAAAGCTGGGAGACAAGAGTTACCAGCCAGCCACGCGGCTCAATGGACGACTGAGGATGCATGGCGTCTTGATCCAGGGCAGCTTTGCATCTGGAGAGATGGATCCCATTGTGAGAGGAAGAGTTGGTATGACTGGCGAGGATATGGGGAAGAAGAAACAAGCGAGGGGCTCAATTATACGGCAAGGGAGATGAGAAGCAAGCAGTGATGATGGAGAGCAGAGATGGAAAGGGAATCTGGGAGAACTAAAGCTCTTGATAAGAGCCCAGCTTGAAGCTCTCTCTCCTCTTTGATAGCGGATCACCACGAGTTCACGAGTCCAGCAATGGCCCGCCGCAAGCCGAAGGAGTTAATGTGTACTTTTGTATCTTCCATGTTCTCTTCTTCCTCCTTGTGTCGTTTACGAGACACACTCCACCCCTCCCCTTTTTAGATGACCCAACGCCGTTGTTGTTCCAGGGTGATCATGTGGTGGAGGGGGAGTGTTGGAGACGAGATTGGAGTAACACGGGGAATGAATGACATGTCCGTTAGCTCAAACTGTGTTTATCCGTATTTGGTAGTATTCCATTGGCATCATTGGAGTAACGGATTCTAGAAGCTTGAGCGGAGGTGATGGACCATGGTAGTGTGGAGGAGAGAACTAACCAAGAGCGTGGTATGGATCCAAGGGGAATGCCCGTCACTTTTGGATGAAGGAATCCAACGCCATTCTAACGAGATGGGTAGATACATGTCTTGACGGGTAAGGAATCTTTGCAAGTCTTGGACGGGATCAATGTCACCGCCTGAGCCATGGATGTACTGTACGACTGAGATGAAGCTTACATGGTGAGTAGTAGACACACCTTAAACCTTGACCGCCATGCCGGATCGTCCAATACGACGGTTATTTGGCAAGGCCGGATCGGATCAGGGGTAACAGTAAATGGGCTGCATGTGTCCAACTGACGGGGGATTTGCGTAGTCACACAAGCTGTAAGACACCAGGGCTGTGTTCTACTACCATAGGTGTTAGTGGTTTATAGAGAGAGACTGCTGAAGGGTGAACAGGACATCTCACCACCACCTAATACTTGACATGTGTAACATCTCAATGTCAGCAGCCAAACAAAAAAATTCAAAATACATCATCCGGATCAGACGGATTCCTCCAGCTCTGCCCTTTTCCAAACGCCCCCCAAAAAAGGTACCTCAAAAGTACCAACAGCCCCAACGACCCCAGCTTCCTTCCCCGCCGCAAGCCATTTCCCCATTCGGCAGCTTCTAGACCCCGTATTACGTTGTTATAGGGTAAACAGAGCAAAACTATAGGGTAAAAAGTGTCGATTTATAGGGTAACGAAATCAGAAAAAAAAAAGGGAAGCAAGCACCTTTGTTTTTGAAGCAAGGGGCCCTTTTCGGGGGCTGGGACGAATCAGACACGCCCGCATTGGGGTGTGAGACGTATCAAGTGATTTGATTTGCCTTTATGCATTTTATTTGGGATTTTTGTTGGAAGCTAAGAATAGATTTCCTTGGGAGAGATTTGGACGGGGCGGAAGCTGTTGGGAGTAAGCTTTGATGTGAGGGGAATCTTGGTGCTAATGCAGAGAAATACAACAATCACAACAAAATTTCATCACGAAAACTACCCAAGGGAGGACAGAGAAGAGCCGCAACAAGAGACTCCGATTCCGCCAAATTGTCATCCCCTTTCGCTTCTCTCACCGATACCGCCTTTTTTTACGGGCATTGCCAGTGGTCAGCTGGCCCAAAGAGACGAGAGGCAAAAAAAAAGGGAAAAAGAAGCTTCGCAGCTGATTCTGTTCTCGTGACTAGCCGCGACTCAAGTTGATTCAGGGAGTAGCTACAATGTATTCGGGACCCCGGCGTGCATGGAGTTTGAGCACCGAATCCGGAGGTGAAGGACAGCTATTTGTTTTACTACTACAAGCATTTACTTGTAATAGATGCCCGGTTCTTGCAAGTATCTGCTACTACAACTATATTCCAACATCTGCTATTATTGCTACACTTTTCTTGCATCTGCTACCATGGCTATATTCCTCTATAGGTAGTTTCTGGTATCATCACTTCCCACCTAGGTGATTTTAAATCCGAGATACGGGGATGCTGGATAGCAGGCTTGGGGTGCTGGCTAGTATTTTCCAAAAATGACAGTCTGGTGGAACCGGAGGCCCTCTAACGGCTCTTCTCTGCTGTCTTTATTTATTTATTCATTTTGTTTGGCAATGCCTTTTTGTTGAGATTGTTCTGCCAAGTTTTGTGTACGCCAGTGACAATTACATGAGTTTATATCTCCAACGTAGCCTCATCTTCTACAGCCGTCCATCTTGTTCTCTGAATCCACGTAACGGTATGAAATCAAGACATCGTATTCCCATCGTCGCTTCATCAATGGCGGGGGTATTCTGCATCTTGCATGCCACGTACATTCCATCAACTCCCCTCACACATTCAACCAATCACCTCGAAGCAATCTTAATCTTTGTCACTTCCAGCGTTTCCGTATCCACCAGCACAAATTCCTTGGTCTTGGAAAACAATGGCACGGCAATGAGCCGAACGCTTTGGCCATCCGGGCCGTGAATCACCTTTGTTGCAAACTCGGGCTGGCAGCCGACGAAATACACGTGGGGGCACGATTTGAGGACAAAAGGATCGTCCTCTTGGAACGGATAGCTCCCTATGCGCAATTTTGAGTCAGTAGCCGTCATGAACAATATAGCAACGAGGCACACAAGAGGACGTACATAGTGTATCGGGTGCGGTGGGAGCGCAGCACCTCCACCTGCACATGGCTTCCATCATGCCTAGCCGGTCATCACTCTCGACATACTTGAACACGTCGTCCACGTTCTGACCACCCGTGCCCAACATCCTCCACCCTTCGATTTCTGCCTCCCAGGGGTTCGTCACGGCGTCAAACCAGCCAGGCTGAGATGTTGATGCCGCGCCGGGATCTGACGCGTAGGCTCTTGAAAGAGGAAACATGGCCGTGTGGATCGGCTGCTGAGGATAGCTTGCATTGGCGGGATCCCGAGCACCGGGGAGGAGAGTGACGGGAATGGAAGGCAAGAGCTCGGCAACAAACTCGTCAAACAGCTGGGATGGCAAGGGGTTGTATGCGCTGGCGTCGTAGCCGTACTTTTTCTGTGCCCTCTTCTTGGTCTCGTCGTCTTCGTCGTCGTTTTCCTTGGCGGCGGTCGTTGAGATGGAGTCACCAGCGATGATGAGCCTGCTGATTTGCGCAATGCTGGCCTGTTCATCCGGGCCGAGGGCTTCTCCCAGCAAGTATTCCAGCAGGAGATTGAGCTCGAGGTCGTACGAGGCGTCGGTACCGGAAAAGGACAGCCCAGACACTATGGCAACCTTCTTGCCGCCGTTCGGCGAGGGGCTGTCTGCCATCTCTGTATCCTCGCTCTTTGATTTGCCGTCCGCAGAGGGCGCTTTGGAGAGGGCCCAGCGCTCCGGCTGCGGAGCCAGATCGGGCACCTTGAGATCGATGACTTCGAATTCTCCGTTTGTGTTCTCGGTGCCCATGACGGCAATGATGCACCCGGTGACGAGAGGGATGGAATTGAGCAACTCCCCCACTAGGCGAACGCGTCCCGAGTCGTCCTCGAGCATGATCTGGTCGGAGCCGTCGTCGGAGTAGTACTTTTGCGAGGAGATGGGAGCGGACAGCCAACGCTACCGGCAGAAGAAGCCAATCGTAGTCAGCATTACCATGTACCACAAGCATGGACACATCAAAGCGCAGGTAGACAGTCGTAGGCGGCTCACATCTTTGGATACGTCCTCGAGAATATTGGGCTTCAGCCGCATGTCCATGTAGACGGTGCCCGCAACCCAACACAGCTCGCCTTGCCGCACATCGAGCACTCGATCAACCCTCTTGGCCAGCTCCCCCCCAATCTCGGTGCCATCCCACGCCTTGGAAGCCACCTCTTCCACGGCGGGCTTGATCTTGGCCAGCCGCAAAAAGTACATGTCGCCATACTGTTGCTTGTACGACCGCTGTTTGTCTAGGGCAAAGGAGTGGAGCGGCTTGTAGGTCGAATCGGTTCGGATGGGCACTTTCTGCGAGGGCCTTTCGCCAGCGTTAGAATGGCAACCAGCAGGAGGCCTTGACAAGGGAGGAGATGGAGGTCATACGCGGGCGCCAGGAGGAGGCTGGAGACGTCCTCGAGCTTGACCATGTTGGCGGCTGCTGTCAGCTACTACCTAGTAAGCTGCTGTGGTCGAGTGTTGCAGTTGCAGCCTCAATGGCGATGTTCTTGGTGGATGATGCCGAACTGCGCCTTGTTGCTGTGTCTGACGGCACAAGGGATCATGAAACAAGCTGATTGATTGCCTGGATTCACGGGTATCAAGGTATGTAGCTCTCCGTTAGCGGTGCAAGCTTGACGCGCCTGGATGCTCTTAGTTGTTAGACAAGATTTCTTTTTCCCTGTGCCCCGCGTTCGACACGCGCAGCGGCAGTTAAAGTGCCACAAGTACCTGTGCCGTATCACCTTTGCTCGTTTGCACTAGAATCGCAGCCAAGGTGGGCTAAGCAGTACACGCATGTACTTGTGCCGACAGTGGCCGTTAGAGTGGCCCATTATGCTCCGAGATTTGGGCCTAGGACCCCTACAGCAACTGTAAATTTTTATGGATTTCCACCTAGTGTACACGTAGGTACTCTTCCAGCGGCGTGCTCCGGACTCCGAGCCCTGCAACCTCGAATTCCCCTCCTCTTCCGCTGTGGTAAACCCGCAACCCCCCACAACGGGCCAGAGGTCATGGCAACGACTCGTACGCAGTCACCCAATGATGGCGAGCCGACCAAGAAATCAACGGGCGATTGTTGGCGCTAGAAAAACCTCGCCGGCGGGGCCCAGGCGCTGGCTGCAAAGCCCTAGACCCCGGGAATCTCGCCGATTCTCAATGTCTCGGGCAACGGAGTATATGAAGTGGCATGCGCGCACTCGTTTCGTTGATGTCACCACTCTTCACCTCCATCTCCATCTACAATATACAACATCCTTCTCTTTCTCATTCACTCTCCCATATCCGCCAGCATGTCGACTCAGCAGCCTCCCCGGATTCTGGTCAACAACCTCTCCTACACGTTCCCGGACTTCTCAACCGGCGTACGCAACATCACCCTCGATCTGCCTCCGCGTTCACGCACGCTCCTGATTGGTGCCAACGGTGCGGGCAAGACAACTCTTCTCCGTCTGCTGGCCGGAAAGCGTCTGGCTCCCGGAGATGCCATCTCCATCTGCGGCGTTGACCCCTTCAAGGATGGTCTCGAGGGCGTCACCTACCTTGGTCTCGAGTGGGTGCTGAACCCCATTGTGCGCAACGACATTGGCGTCATGGAGTTGCTCCGGTCTGTCGGTGGCGATGCTTACCCTGAGCGCCGCGACGAGCTGGTTGAGATGCTTGACATCGACATCAACTGGCGTATGCATGCGGTGTCTGATGGTGAACGCCGCAGAGTCCAGCTCGCCATGGGCCTCCTGCGTCCCTGGACGGTTCTCTTCCTTGACGAGATCACCGTTGACCTTGACGTCTTGAGCCGCTATTCGTTCCTTTCCTGGCTGAAGCGCGAGACGGAAACCCGCGAGTGCACCATTGTCTATGCCACCCACATCTTGGACAACTTGGCTGGTTGGCCCACCCATCTTGTCCACATGCACGTCGGTACCGTCAAGGAGTGGGACACTGCTGACAATATGCTGCAATCCCTTGATTCCACCGTTGGCCCTACAGGCAATAGTCGCCTCGGCGAGTTGGTCATGGCTTGGCTGAGGGATGATCTTAAACAGAGAGGCCCAAGAAGCCAGGCAAACATTGGTCCCGAAGGCAAGACCTATGGCTTTGGCGGCATCAAGATTGGCGGGTATGGTGATGAGTCGAAACAAAGAGAAAACTAACGAGTATTTCTCTTCTCCCTTTTGGGCAATTGGCAATAATGCCTTCAACGGCTTATTGGCCGACGTACAAGACGAGCTTTCCTTCTTTGCATTGTGGACGGTCGGTGAGCACAGCATTCAACGGTGCATGGCGTTGGTTTTTCGGTGGAGGAGCAGGCCTCAACTCTGCCTTCACAGACGGATTTCGGTTTCATTCCGTTCTCAACACTCTTGGATGGTATACCTGATGGAAACGTGGCACATGTCTTTTTCTTTCTACTTCTCTTTCCTTCATGATACCCTGAATTTCAACCGATGGGATATAGGCAGCTGGTCCGCTTCAACTGGACTCGGTAGAGTCGCCATAAGAAGTTTGCAATACAATTCTTTTCCTTTTGTTCGCTCTCGCGCGCGTAGCTTAACTGAAATCTTGGCTCAACATCTTGGCTCGTGCTCGCGGTGTTGCATCCATTGACTTCTTTAATACCGTCATTGTGTTCTTCAGGAGCTCAGCAATGCCTCCAAGGTTCTTTTCAGCAAGTGATCTTAGAGCTTCAATGCGGTATTCTTGCCATGATAGCTGTATACCTCCCGACGTGGCTAGCTTCGAAAGGCTAGCCTGCGTTACAGGTCCAGCATGTCTTGTCCGAATGGTGCCATCGTTTGCAATGGCTGCATCCTCAAGGTCCCGTACTGAGTGGATGCTCTGAAGGCAGAGCACCGGTGAGTACGACAAGGAAAACAATGAAGGGAGGGTGAAGGTCTTGTCCACCGAGGATACGTATGACGTGAGCTTGGAAACCGCCGGCCGCGGAATCATGCAGCCGTGGGAATTGGTATCCGCATCGCTAAAGGCTCGACTTCGCCAGAAACAGTTACAAATGTCCATGAGATAGCCGTTGTATAGATTGACATAGGCTCGGTCGTACGAGAGAGCATCGATCCGGTTGGAGCCGTCATTCCTTGCCTTGGTCGACATGGCCATTTCAAACCCTTTTTTGTAGCACGCCAAGATGTCGCATAAGCGGGATATTGTCGTCACAGAACCACTGAACAAGAAGATGTAGATGAGCTCAGATGGTGGCAGTTCAATCCGTATATAGTACTTTAGCCTATCATCGTTGACCAGGTGAATTGCTTGCTCGTAAAATTCGACAATGGCAGCATTCACCGACTCTGTAGGTGACGTTTGTAGAAGAACAAGGCTGAGCTGTCCTGTGTGGCGAATGAGTGCCGTCAGGCTCGTATTGGCATGTGCCGGAATTGGGTCGTTGGATTGTAAAATAGCAATCCAATGACGAAGTGTGTCGGTATATAGAGTCAATATTTCGACCTGTGAACCAGGGGCATTGTCCAAGACAGCCAATTCTAATGGCTGGAGAATGTGCTCATAGAATTCTTAATGCCACCGTTAGCTCGATGCGTAGAAACCCTCGTGCCGGTAGAAGAGCAAACGAATACCTTGAAACTCCAATAGAGGAGCATACGCAAGAATCTGCAAAATATGGCCACGCTGGCCGGACCCATTCCACTGTTGGAAGAAACGGGCGAAAAAGTTGAGGAGAACGGGGGGCACAGACTGCATCATGAATTCGTATTAGATCCCGGGGTATACACCAAAGTTGTTGCAGGACTTTGACTCACTTTGTTCTGCACAACAAACTCCTTTACGACGTCCAACACTTCCCACAGCGTGGCTTCATCGGCATCACCGTCAATGACGTTTTGCAAAACTGAGCTCAGCCAGTTCGCTACCCGCTGGTAAGCTTCGGCAGTCGGACGTAAGAGCAATAACTTTTGCAGCAAAGGATCAGCAAGTACAGCTACAAGCTGATTTGGCAGCTCTATTCTGTCCATATTCTGGACAAAGCCAGTGACATTTTCGATTTCTTCCAGCGTAACTGCGTTCTGATACAACATTAGCGTACGGATAGGCTTCTGAGGATGCAATTACTCACCTCATTCACGTGAGACGTGTGCACAACTGGCACGACTCTTCTTCCTTGGGCACGGCCGGTAGCGCGATTGACTTGGAACCCATCAAGAGCTCCACGTGAATTCTTCTCCGCCTGCAGGGCGTAGGCATCTTGTACTTCTTGAAGCCTTTCTTTCCATGATGTATCAGGGTGCTGGTGTCATGTCACGTCAGTCTCTATTGCCTTGGGCCCATGTTGATGCCATCTTTCTCACTTTAAAGGCCGAAGCCTTGCCACGAACCAACTCCCCCAAGATGATCTCGGGATAGTAGTCTTTGAAGACTCTCAGTAGGCCTATCAAATAGGGATCATTGGCTGTCTGCCGTGACAAATTCAAGCTGCGGATTTGGTCAGCTGTTGTTATTGGCCGTGGGAAGAAGTCCGTTCATACGCGGATGGGGTACTCACAGCGCTTGGATCCTAAACGGCTTGACGTGTTTTCTTCGCGTGATGAGTGCCAGCAGATGACAAACATTTGGTCTAATCGCCGCTGTGTCAAGCAAATTGAAGAGAACGCCATAAGCCTGGGCAAGCACAGCCGGGGTTTCTAATACGTGGTGGATCATGATGAGCCATTTCAGGAGAGCTACTTGGAGATTGAGCGAGGGCTTGAGATTTCCATGTCCGAGGGCACCAATGACACGAACTGTAACATGTCGGGATACTCTGGCGACAGGATATAGATTCCTGGCTATAGCAGCTAAACTGGCCTGATCGAGATGACTGGGCGTAACCAGCAGGCCAACAAGCTCCTCAAGTGCGTTTGGCAGCAAGCCGTTCTCATAAGCCAGAGAGGTCAGGCTTGCCACTGTGGGCTTGATGCTTGCGCCCCTTGATTTGGTTGGTATCCTGGAAGCTACCAAACGGCGAGTAAGTCGGCGTCACATTAAAGGGCGGGGGGGCTTGACCACTCACCTGCAGCCACATCCTGGATGAGTGCGTCAATCTCCTCGGCTGCAGAGGACGACATATCGCCGGCATTCAATGCTACGAGTAGGGAGTGGATGAATTATAGCAAACACGAGAAGCCGACCGGGCTCAAAACACGGTATAGCGCGTCGGTGGGCGAAAACAAATCAGAGAGAACCGCGGTGCAGCTGCCGGCTTTTCATCCTGCGGTTGCTATGCTCGGTGGAGAGGACCTCACGACAAAAGGGATAAAACAGGCTGCCACGTTGAACCTGATCCGCAATGGAGCGTCGCGCTTGTTTGTGGCCAGTGAGGATGACGATGGCGTAGCCTGGATGATTTTCTTGTTGGGCTCGATGTGGTTTGTGGGGGTACCAAATCGTAGCGTGCACGCACAATGTGACGCCAGCTAGGCGTTATTGGACAGCATAAGTGGTCTAGAACAGCTCAGTTGAGGAACAACGGAGGCGCTTTGCATGGACGAGATGTTGCTGGTATAAGGGATTTTATCCATTCAGTTGATTGGGAAACGTCTGAAGTACGGAGCGGTGAAATGTGCCAGAACATGGAGCAGCGAGTTTATCGAAGACGTGGAAGGTGTTACTGTGTCCGCAGCACAGTAAGGTACCTCTGTGTCGCTAGTTCGCGAGGGGACTTTGAGGGCGCACATGTTCACCGTGTAAATATTACATCTTCGCACATGCAGCCAATGCTGTACCATTTCCAGACAGCCTCTGTCCCGGCAACACTTCCAGAGAGTCACATGCAAGACATGAGAGTTGGGCAACATTGCATAATGCATCCTCGGTCCCAAGATCTATAGGCAATCTTGTCTTGTCTTGTGGCCTACTGCAGGTACTATATAATACAAGCTCGTGTTGTCCACGCGGGTATCCCAGGACCAACAACTGGACGAATAAAGAAGGGATGTTTCCATATTTATAGCAGGTACCTACCTAGGTAGTCCAAGTTACTACAGCATGTCCGCCTATTTATGATTAGTATCTTTGCGGGTCAAGAAAGATGTTGAGCTTATTCAAAGGGATGGATTGCTATAATTAGGTTGCTCTAGTGTGCATTTTGCCCTACATGCAAGTTTTCGGGTCTCGAGTACGGAGTAACAGAAGATGGATTGGTCGCCTCCAAGAAGCGTAGAGGAGCAGTTAATTACAGCTTCTGCCTACTAATAATGAGCACCTGAGCTTTGTTCTTCTACTTGCATGTAGAGGTACCTACTTGTCATCTTAAAAAAGTACTACAGGTATAACCTCTATATGGAGCGCATTTTGCCAATGACGCTGATTGGGGTGCGCTTGCCTCACTTCTGTGCCGACCTACTCTTCGTACAGAGTAGAACGAACGCACCTTCCCCGTGGTAGGGTACTTACTCAGCACCACACACGTGTGCCTAACTGCAATCTCCAAACCGCCAGGGAAATCTCACAACTCAATCTTGACATGGCAACCCCCGCTGCTGACTCGAGCCGTGATGCCTGCACGAGGACAAAGCGCGCTACAACTTTCGACTGTTGGCTCGTGTCGATCCTTGAATCTCCCGCCTTCCCGCTGCCGGACCCATCATTCCGGCATATTGGGCCAGCGCTAGGCCCGATGTGAACTCACCACGGCGTTTCTCTCGACTCGGTCTCGAACGAGCAAAAGTACATGCAAGTAGATGAGTCGCATCGCATGTTGACGCCATCATAGACTTGGCCGTTACACCTATCAGAAGCCATCTCATCGACCCGTACCTGCTCTAGTACTCGAATCTTGTCCTACTAGATTGGTGGAGCGGACATCGCCATCCCAAGAGTCATTGCCCAACTGGCCCCCAACCGGGGCTGCCTATCACTGCATCCGAACAGAGCAGCCCAGAAAAGAGTACTCCTTGGTATCGACGCACTGTTGGTTATTCAGGATCTGCCCCAAATGGAAAAGCACATGGACTGTTCGGTGGCAGCTGGGCTGTTCTTATCCCATGAAAGTTCCATCCGAGCGGACGCAGAGCATGGTAGCAAAAAAACCAGCCAAGCCCAGGAGTAACTTCCTCCATATACTTCGAATCGAATGAGGCATGGATATTACCGTTGATGTTTTATTGTCCTGCCTGGCGCCGAATTGCGTTCTTGCCACCCCAGATTGGCCGTACACTGGCCGGCTCTCTTACGCCTTGCGCACTGTCTGGTGTACGGACAGTTCTAGTGGCCTTTCAACATGCATACGCTCTGTGGATTTGTGCGTCAAACGGCCTCCTAGGCCCCTGCTTTTATATCATTCTTGCCCTAATACCTTCTTGGTTTGCCGTACATGTGCTTCTATTCATTGGCCGTACGTGTGGATCGTCTCGTACCTTCACCACTATCCAGCCCGTGTATTATTTTTTTCTTTTTCGATGGTCTCATCATCCTCTTGCCCCAGTGCCAGCGAAGCAAAGAATTGCTTAGGCTGAGGGATTTCATACTTTGGTAGTAATCCCTAAGCCGGCCCCCATCTTCCTCCAAGTCCAAGTGGTCAGACATCGTGTCAAGGGTGGACCGGAAGTCTACCTTCTTGCCACGTCTTAGGCGTATTGGGATGCTTAACCATGACAACGGCAAGCTCCAAGGAACCCCCACATGGGAATCATCCCTACATTTTCTCACCCTGGTCATAAGAAGCTTTTTGCAGCCCATTGAATCATCCCCTGCCCCTTGCCCAGCCCAATCGTTGTGGCCATGGCAAGATTAGGGCTACCATATGCAGCGTACTGTACCGAGTATATCGCCTTCCGTAAACATGGAGCCTGCCAGTGTGGGTTCTTTTTTTTCAGCTGATGCCGTATGGGAAGCCTTGGCGATGGAATATGGGTCGCTGTTCTAGCTTTATTGCAGGATACTACGCTGCCCAGCGAGATTGCCCTGACAAATGTCCGTGGATCACATTTATTTCTCTCCTAGATCCAGATTGTTGTTTGTTACACCAACCGGAACATCAAATCAAGTCCTTCAAGCATTTGTCACATCGCGAGAGCAGCAGAAATCTTTCCCGTTTCTTGATTCATACCCCAGTTTGTGCATTCACTAAGCTCGGCGCAGCTCAAGCCGAATTTTCTACACATTCGCATCGTGGGCACTCCAGAGTTATTCTTGAAAATTGTAGGACACAAAGGGCACTACTCTCGCTGCTTCCCACGGCCAACATGCTATAGGAAACAACATGTCTACCGGAACATTCTGGCCTGTGGGCAATGCATCCGGCTTTTACCCCTCAGGAAGTTCGGAGAGGCCAATCGGTACAGTACTGTGGGATTACCAGAACTGTATCCCCCTCACACAGATCCCTACCGGAGACAAGCCTGTTCTTCTCTTGACCCCTGTCGTGGTGCCCCCGGTGGGAAGCAATCCAGCAGATGACAGAGATCCCTTTGAGATTCTCGGACAAACGATTTCCGGTCGAAACATCTCGATACGCCATGTTCCATATACAAAGGCCAAAGGCATTACCGGCGTTCATGTGGCCTTTGTTAAAAGAGCAAGGGCCGTCATCTTTGTAATCACGCACTTGACAGGCACCGACAACCTGCTTCAGTTGGAATGTGCCGAGCTTGTTGCGCGGATATGTGAATCACAGCCACTCATACTTGTTGTCTGCTGCAATCTAGCAGGACGAAACATTTCCAACACTCACTTCCGGACCTTGGTGCACATTGCTGGATACACTAATGCCGACTTGCTAGTTGCAGCCACCTTGCTGCTCGACAGTGATCCAGGGCTGCCGATGCCCGCGGATACCCAAGGTAGATTGGATGCCCAGCCTGCATGGCTAGTACAGCCCTGGGCCGCCGAGCGAGATTTGATGGAAACATGCGCCCTTTGGCAGGCATGCCTCCCGTACCAGTTTCATCTCAACCCGTCTACTCTCGGATCCCTCTTGAAGAGAGACGGATATGCGCTGCATTATGCCGTGCGAGAGACGGCGCGAGGGGCGTTGATTGGCTTTTGCGCAGCTTACGCAACCTTTGCAGACAGTTCTGATGTTGCTCTGATAGGCTCCATTGCCGCCGTCATTGTCCATCCTGAATACAGGAGGCAGGGAGTTGGCTCTTCGCTCTACGATGCGGCAATGAGTAGGTTTGGCAGGGTCAGAGGCGTGCAGAAACTACACCTGGGGTCGACATTTCCTCGACTGCTCTGTGGGTTTACTGCTGAGATGGCCGATGCGAGCCAGTGGTTTGCAAGAAAAGGTTGGCCTGTCAACATGCAAGGGCGCGCGGACCAGGGTGGCCTTGTCACAGACTGGATTCTTCATTTCACGGATTTGACAGGCGTCATGATTCCTTTTTCTGGCCTAGGATACAGGCAGTGCTATGAATCGGATGCGCAGCAGGTACTGGATATCGAACATCGGCCACCTGCAACGACTAGTCACGGCTTTGGTTGGTATGATCAGTACGCGCGGACAATACAGAGCGAACACATAGGCGATATCGTCGTCGGCTTTGACAATGATGTAATAGTAGCTACGGCCATCACTTACATACCTGGCCAACAAAGTCCGGCGGCGACTGATATCCCATGGCCGGGAGCATTGAACGATAATGTTGGAGGAGTTACGTGCATTTGTATCAGAGGTAGGTTCCCTCGCTTTGCGTTGTTCCTTTTACTGTAATGGATATAATGGCAATTCTTCATTGCATCCATACTTTTAACAGATTTTTACTAATGATCGATCTATGCGGGAACAGAGGTTGGCCACTCCCGAGACGCAACCATTGCCAACTTATTGTATGCATGTTACCGGGCGTTGAGCGGGAAGGGCATGACCAGCATGTTCCTGGACGGAGTTGTTTTCGGAGATCAAGTACTTGGATCGCTAGGTAAGCTCCAAATGACAAGAAGCTATTATATCGATGATTTCTAGTTTGGCACTAACTTGGGTCACGCAACGACAGGCTTCCGGAGGTGGGCGCAATATGAACCGGTGTGGCGCGAGATATGATGCGACGGTTCGACAGCACATTGTAAAGACTATTTACTTGTGCTGTCATGATTATTTAACTTGTGGCTATGAAGTTACGGAGGACCGATGGATGGAGTGGAATATGGGAAGCTTTTTGTTACATGCCATCTGGAGAGACAAGAAAGGAAAAAGGGGTAAATGGGCCCATTGGCCCACATCTCGAATGCCTGCCTAGGACAAGGTATACTAGCACTGCAATAAAATCCTTCCTTGGAGCCAAAAGGCTGTCGATATCCTCTGTAGGTATTGCCCGAATTGGTATGCGTATAGAAAAATCATAAAGGCACACAAGGTAAAGAAAGCGAACTGGGAGGTGATCAAAAGAATAAAGGTAGGGATATACATATAGTATATATATATATATATATATGTGTGGGAAGAGTATCAGAGAGAAAAATCGACACTACAGTAAAAGAGACGGTCAAGCTAACGAGTAAAAGACCAGAAAAGAAAAAAAGAAGAAGAAGAGAAACAAAAAAACTTTTTTGGACCCGGATATGATTTCCCCCTCCTAACAAATGTTGACGCCCTCCGCTGCCCAAAACCCAAACGTTTTCCCTGATATCAAAAGTTCGCTACCATAAAGTACGAAGAAAAGGAAAAAAAGACAAAAAGACCTATACGAGTACATGGTGGCTCGCGCCCTTTTTTTTGCAAAACAGACAGTGTAGCCCGGCCAATTTCCCTCTTTTTTTTGAATCTCGTATTTTTCTATACTTGTTGTCCACTTTGGTGAAAGCCAAAGGCAAGAGAAAATGTAACAAAAATGAAACCGAGATTAAAATAACAGTTGTACACTTCCTTCATCCCCATTTCGAAAAATCCACTGATTCGACGAGAGAGTCCAGCCCGTTCATGGTGCCAACCTCGGTATCGTTTGTCGCAGTTGTAGACAGTATTGATGACCGATGAGACGTCTGCTCGCTAGTGTTGGTGAAAAAGGTAGCTACGCTCGTCCTGCGCAAGCTGTTGAAACTATCCCTCACGCTACTGCCGCCTGGTTGGCCCGAGTCTTGATATGGCTGCAGCGGGCGCCGGCTGGGCGGGTATGGAGCCGGTGAGAAGCGTCGGCGGTGAAGCCGTTGATGACACGGAACCCAGCTTCGGCCCGTGCCTCTCTCGCAGCCGCTTAATTTCCCGAAGGCGACCGCTCCACGAACTGATGTGCTCGCCACCCTCGCGGTTATGCCAGACATGGGAAAACACAGACGCATTGAGGGCAAGGAGCCGGATGAAGGCAGGCAGAGCCTTTAACGAGACCATCTTTGTGTCAGATGCAGGCGAGATTGCAGGGAACCCCGGTTTGCTCATCACTTGCACCGTGTAAAACTTCATCTTGTGAGCCTGCTCGGAATCCGTCTCCCTAGTGGCCAGAAACGAAGCAGGAGATGCTGGTGTAATTACTATATTAACACAGTTGAACTGGCTCGGGAAAGTGTCAAACTTGAACGGAAGGCCGGAGTCGTTGAAGATGATGTTGACAAAGTCATTGCCAATGTGCCGTTTCTTCGCTACGCAGTG
Source organism: Trichoderma pleuroti (assembly GCA_001721665.1). Classification (NCBI taxonomy): domain Eukaryota; kingdom Fungi; phylum Ascomycota; class Sordariomycetes; order Hypocreales; family Hypocreaceae; genus Trichoderma; species Trichoderma pleuroti. The sequence continues at coordinate 80,512 of MDJU01000004.1, forward strand.
CGGATCTCGTTCGAGATCCGTCGGCATTTGTGTTGTGACGTGAAAGACCATCTCCGTCACCCTGTCCCTCCAGCAAAACGTATACTGTCCGTCCGTGTCGTGTTCCCGATCCAAGCCCTGCGTGTTGAAGTTTGCGCCCTTGAGCTTGGTCAAAGTTCCGAGGTTATTCAGAAATTGAATGTAATCGCCGCTTCCCGATACGTTTGCCAATATTTCTGCCTCTTCGGTTTGGCCTTCGCCAATGTAAATAACACCAACCTTGTGCCCGTCGAGACTGGAAAGGCGATCAAAGACTCTGATGGTTCGGCCAGTTACCTCATCGTCTGGCAGGGGGATGGGCCGTGCAGAGTCGTGCGTCTGCGGAATTGGGGACATGAGTTGCACCAGCAAGTGGCTGGGCAAAATCAAGTTGGACGTGGGCTGGCCCTCTCTCGTAATGTCGACGTGATTCTCTACCTGGTGAGGAGGAGGAGGCCTATATGATTCACGGACCGTGTATGCCGACGTGCCGGATGGCTGTCTCTTGATTATCTGAGCCCACCCGGACACCGTGGCCTGCTTGACAGTGACGATACTGTTTCCAACCAACCATCGCTTCACCGCAATGTCACCAAAACGCTCTTCGGTAAAGTAAGGATCTTCGGCTGATTCGTCGACATCGGCATAAGTGACCCTCTGCATAAAGTCAATGGATGTAATGGCATGATCGTCTGTGCCGTGCACGGGGCCGTCAGTATCAGCAAACAGTTTTTTGACGATCCAGCCAACATGATTCGCACGATCAGGCAACTTGAGTGCCAAAAACCAAAACAGGATAACATGGTAGGCCAGGGCATGAACGTATTGCGGAAGATCGTCTGTTGGAGCGGGCTGCGAAACCTCCGATACCGTGATAGATGTTGGTGATGACAGCTCACTTATATGAGTATTCCGCTGGACCTGCCTCTTGTCTTTGGCGTATTCCAAGTATCGGAAGCAGATTGCAAAGACAATCCTGAACTCATCTTCCCGGAAGTTGATGTACACATTTTGCAATCGACTGAGGCAGGCAAGAAATTCTAGAATATGAACAGAAACAAAGGGCTGTGTGATGATGGCCGCCATCTGGTTAAGCATCTGGATCAGCGATCTGCTTGTTGATAGAGGTAGCTCATGGCAACATATCGACAAGGCGTGAATACAGCATTTGGCGCTTCGTTCCCAAGTGGATATCCCATGGACAAACATTTTTACGATTTCATCCTCGTCAGGCTTTGTAAAGTGCTCGTGGTAGCTCAAGATCATAGTTAGACTGTGGTAGAGACAAATCGCTATGTCGGCTCGGCGAAGGCCCTGGGCATTGGGAGGCTCTTGGAAACTGTTGAGCCGAATCTGTTCACAGATCATCTTACGCAGTGCCTTGATTTGGTCTATGGCATCCCTGAAGATTGCGTGATTGCTCAGCTGCGACGGTAGATGCACCAAGACAAAGCTGTATATCTCCCAATCGCATCCCTGGAGCATATGCAATACCGTGTCCAGCCAAGTAGATAGTTGGAGAGCGCAAGGCTGATACTCTGGTCTCTCAGCTGCAGGCTCTTCGCTTTCCACTGCAGCCTCAGTCTGAACATGAGACCGGAGAACGGGGCTAATCATAGAAGGCACGGCCTCCGGCAGTGCGTTTGTATCAGGATACTTCCACATATAGCATTGTCGTTGCCCGGTTCGGCCTTGGCCAATAGATGTCCCGCGTGTTGTTGAGCGAGATGACATGCCGGCATCAATTCTTGAGAGACGAGCTGTATTTGCTGCTTCGTCGGCTTGCTTCTTCGCCAGCGAGCTTTCTGTGCGATAGAGGGTCGTGGCGGTAGACATGGCTTCCAGGTTGTTGGTAATGAAGATTCGATCCGCCCAGTCCGCACGCAGTCTGAAAAGCAATTTCATGGCAGTCAGCCGAGCATCTACCTCGCAATGCTCTAGGCCTGCGATGCTGACTAGCACATTGAAGAGCTTCACGCTTTTGTCGTTGTGGAAATTCATAAGCCGTATAAACATTCTGACATATCCCCGTGTGACGACGTTTGAAGGAGACTGTTCTACTGGTGATTCTGTGTTCTCACCATTGGCCTGTGAGGTTGGCAGCACGATTGGAGATGCAGGCGACGCAATGGGCGATTTCAGTCGGTCGCTGATGACGATTACGCGCAATGCGTTGATAATGAAGTCAAAGAGGTCTATATCACACGAGATGACCACCGAGGTCATTAACGAGATGATGGCATCCAAGACTACGACGTCCACTTCCTCGATAACATCCTGGAGGATGGCCTTGGCAAGGCGAGGAATGAAGTCTTGCTCGTCTCCATCGCCCACCAAGTCAACAATCTCATAAGCATCCATCATGGTCTGAAGAGCACGCAGCCGAGTCTCCGAGGAGCGGCTTCGGTCATTGAAAAATCCTTCGAGCACGAGTTTCAAATTTTCTTCCCACCGAAGATCAGAGGGGGAGCAACACCGAAACTCTTGGAAGTAGTCGAGCACGGTACGAGCAGTGTTATCGGGAAGAAGTCGATGTACATCGGTGAAGAACTTGATGACTGTTTGTCTGGGGACAAAATCACCCGACTTTTGTGTTACCACTAGGTCAAGCCGGGCAATCAGCAGCAGGAGCTCTTGGGTGATGGCATCATCCATGGACGTATCCCTGACCCGGCCATCAGCCACCATATCAGGAATTCCCTGGATCTTGCGATAGCACTCCGCTGCCGTCTCTAATGGAACCGTCCAATCCTCTTCAATGACCAAACGATGTAGCTGCCCGCTTCCATCGTTGAACAGAGAGTTGATGAGTTGAAGAATGGCGCAAAAAGTCCTTGATGATGAAGAAATCTTGAGGGTATTAGATGAGCCATCCACCAACAGAGCATAGGGAACAGTGGGATAGCCCTTTTCAGTCGTCTTGGAGAGCAGCTTCTGTAAGACAGCAAGAGCGCCCCTGATATCGCGGCCCATATCCTTGCTGCTGACTTCATCCAGCGATGGATTGCGAAGAATATCGAGCAGGATACGAACTGATGCTTGGCCGTTGTGTGATTTGCAAAGGTTTGCCAGTGTGTGCCAAGACTCTTTGACGAGGTTTGGGACGAGACAGAAGATGGAACTGAGAACCTGTATCGTGTTCTTGAGTCTGCTGACGGGGACCGAGCCAAAGGTGACAATAGCATCAATGGCAGATATGCAAGAACGCAGGTCCTCTTCAACACTTGTGCTCATGCAAATGTCGAGTAAACGGTCGATTAGGCCTGTTATCGAGTTTTGATCGGCGGTATTGAAGTTGAATTTGATGATGTCCATGATGAATGCAAAGAGCTGCGCAAAGTTTTGGTCTTCTCCGGACGCCGCCGCCTTGTTTTTAGAGCTTCTCTGGCCACGAGATGCCTGGGAGGCCTTGCGCGCTGCACGGGCGGCATTATATGCTTCTCGAAGCCACTTTGTGAGCAGAGGAAGCAGCTCATAATCAAACCCGGCTAGTATGCGGCCACGGTGGGTGAGGTCCACCAGCGCGGCAAGCTGCAAATGAAAGTCGTCGGGGCTGGCTGGAGCAATGATTGTCTGAAAATACTCCTTGCGCTCCAAATCTGTCGAAGACGAATGCTTGACACATTCCGTCAATAGCTCCCAGCCGGCCTGTCGCATTGCGCTCGGCTTGCTTGCGTCGATAAGATCCTTGGCAGCGTACCATATTTCAAGAACGGGGTTGAGCGGGTATTCTGTAATGGCGAATTTGAGGGTGTTGGCAGCTGATATACGTTCGGTTTGGCTGCCATTCTTCAAGAGCTCAAAAGCATCCATGTGGTTCGCAGACAGGCCGCGAGAGCTTATTGGCGTGGCATGGCTGAAGTCGGTTCTTGGAAGCGCCGCCACAGACGAGGCAAGCGGCGGCGGGGATTTTGTCGATTTTGAACCGGTCAGGCCACGAAAGACACTGGCGATACCGCTTGGGCGTACGGAATCTGGCGAAGAAACATCATCTCCAGGCTGTGGGGACATGTGCTCGTCTTGGAAGGTCTGGGCTTTGGTTGCGAAGAGAGACTATGCTGGCCTGTAAGCACAAGAAGACGAGCCGACGATGGCATAAAACACGCAAAAGAACCATGGGCGAAAGCACAAGAGGGAAAACACTGCGCAGGATGTCCTGTCGCCTTGCGAGCACTTGCTAGGGCTCGTCGACATGAAACGCTCCAGTGTCACGCAACCAAAGCAGGATATGATGGGGTGTGCCGCACTTGGCAACAGACAAAGAGCGACTCACTCCTCGAGGACCATGTATCCCAGACTGGACATCAAGGTTCCTGCAGACGTCTGACTATGAGCCCTGGAGAAGGGCGACGGCGGCAGCAACGACGACAGCGCGTGTGCGGAAAGTCCAGATTTGGAACGAGAAAAAAAGTACGGAGTTGAGAGGCTGGTGGGACAGCGCAGAAATTTGAACAGGCAACAGGTCTCGCAGGCGATGCAGGGAGAAGGTTGGAGAGGCACACCAAGAGGAGCCGCTATCAGCTGTGGTCAAGGACGCCCGGATCGGTCATCGGCTGGAGAGTCGGAGTCGGAGTCGGAGCGGTCGAGCAGCAGCGCATCTGTAGAGGGCCGTGATATGGCGAGGAACAAGGGACTTGAGATTTTTCTCGAGGTGGTGAAGTCTATTGGAGTAGAACAGGTCGTGCAGGATGCAGGATGACGGAGAGTGAAAGCACGCCTCTCATTTGCTCAGGAGGGCCTTGGGGCCTGGTACATGTACCTGTAAGGGTTTTTTTTCCATGTGCATGTGCCCGGGCTCAGCTTTGTCGCGGCGCACGGGCCTCGGCCGGCAGCTGTAGCTGTGGCTGGCTGTAGCTGTAGCTGTACAGGTACATGTACCTCTAGCAGCGGTAGTGGTAGCGGTAGCGCATTGATGGAGCTGCACATCATCCACTGCTGGCCTCTGCCCTGTAGGCCCTTGATACGGCCACTAGACGGCGGGCGGAACCGCTGCGCCAGGACGCCAACTGATGGCAGCCTGGGCTGGCTCGCATTGATGGTTAATTTCAATGGTGGCATTGGGATCAATCAATCCATGCTATTATTCATCACCTCATCAATCAAAGCCTCGAGATTCGCAGTGAGAGATTATAATGCATTGATCTTTCTTCATGAATCAATCATTTGTGCGTTGCGGATAGTACCTGTGTAAAACTGTAGGCAGTGTACCGTTACCTGATGCGGGTGTGATTCGATTCAGCGGCAGCCATCCGCAATGTCGATACTCGTCTGTTCACAAGGCCCTCAAGGTGGTGTACCTCGGGCTACTTCCAAGGCATCACAGGTACTCCGTAGTAGACGCATAAATACAGCACTGTCAATCAATCAATATCAATCAATCTCATCAACACCCCCCTGGCCAGCCGCCGACGGCTGATGACAGCTGACGGCCCCGATCACCGCTGAGGCTTCAGTTGTCCCCCGGCTGGCCCACTTGCAACCCCGCCGCCCAGCATTCAAGCAAACGGCCCTGGAAAAGCTCTCCCCCCACTAGAGCCTTGCAAGGTCGGTCGGTCCCAGCAGAGGCGCTACCAGCTACGAGGCAACCACCAAAAAAAGTCGTCCATCTACAACAAACATACCGCCCAATCCCAACACCATCCAACTTACCTCCTCTCCCTCCTCTCCCCCCCTTCTCCCTACATATTGTCCCCAATCTTGCCTCATATCCAACGCGAAAGCAGTCACCATGGCGGCCGACGTGGGCCACATTGCACAGCTGCTCCAGGCAACGCTCGATCCTGCCCAGCACCGTGAAGGTATGTTATGCTTCTCGCCAGTGCCCCGCCTCGTCTGCAGATGCACGGAGAGCACAAAACGCGTCTGGAGAGCCCACCGCGTGCTGACCAGCGTCCGACAAATCCAGCCGAAGCTGCCCTCAAGCAGGAGGCGACCAAGCCTCAGTACTCTCTGACTCTGCTCACCATCGTCAGCTCCGATTCACTCCCCGCCAACACTCGGCTAAGCGCTGCCTTGGCTTTCAAGAACTTCATCCGACTCAACTATGTGGTAAGTCTCGATGCAATGCGATGCACTGCCGCGCCGCCGATATCAACACCATCCCGCGCCGACACGTCTCCGAACGCAGTCTCCGAGATACTAAAGCCGGCATATGTAGGACGCGAATGGAAACTACAAGATCCCGCAAGACGAGGTCCAGACGATCAAGGAGCGCCTCATCGGGCTGATGATTGCCTCTCCCGCCAATATTCAGAGCCAGCTGGGTGAAGCTGTCAGCATCATTGCCGATTCGGACTTCTGGGAGCGATGGGATACTCTAACTCAGGTAGCTATCTGCCTATTCGTGGTTGCGCGAGCTCGATCCAGCCGATACTGACGGTATAATTCTCAGGATCTCGTCAGCCGATTCTCTGCCACGGACCCCAAGGTCAACATTGGTGTGTTGGAGGTGGCCCATTCCATCTTTGTTCGGTGGAGGCCACTTATGGGAACGTCTGGCTTATACACAGAAATCAACCATGTCATCAACACGTTTGGTTCTCCATTCTTCCAGCTGCTGGCGGTAAGAACGGCCCTACTTTACAAGTCTTGGTTTCAGGATTCAGTGCTGATCCTAGCGCGCGCGCATCGCATGATGTAGACCACCGATAGCAAAATCACCGAGCTCAGCCAAGATAAAGCGGCCCTCCGAGGCTGGTTCGAGACACTCAGCCTGCAGTTGAAGATCATGTTTGACATGTCTTGCCACGACCTGCCTCCCATTTTCGAAGACAACCTCTCCAGCATCTCCGAACTGCTTCACAAGTATCTAAACTACTCCAACTCCGTCTTGGACACCGACGATGATGACGAAGTCAGCGTGGTCGACACCGTCAAGGCCGACATTTGCGATTTTCTCGAACTCTACACCTTCAAGTACGATGCCGACTTTTCCCAATACTGCAAGCCGTTCATCACAAGCACTTGGAGTCTGGTTTCATCCATTGGCTCCCAGACAAAATACGACACTCTTGTCAGCAAGTCACTGCACTTTTTGGCGGCAGTCGCGGCAACCCGAGAACACTCTGAGCTATTCAACAGTGAGGAGGTTCTCACCGAGATCGTCGAAAAAGTCATACTGCCCAATGTTGCCCTGCGGGAGTCTGACATTGAAATGTTTGAGGATGAGCCAATTGAGTATATTCGCCGAGACCTGGAGGGATCTGATACTGGCTCTCGACGGAGATCGGCCACCGACTTCCTCCGCAGTCTGCAGGAAAAATTCGAGAGCCTCGTCACTACTTGTGTTTCTCGATACATCACTCACTATCTCGATCAGGGAAAATCAGATTGGAAGGCCAAGGATACCGCCGTCTATTTGTTCCTCTCGATTGCTGCCAAGGGTGCTGTCACTCAGGCACAAGGTGTCAAGACCGTCAATCCACTTGTCAACGTAGTCGATTTCTTTGAACGGCACATTGCGTCCGATCTAGTGAATGGGGATGGCATTGAGCCCATTGCCAAAGTGGACGCCATCAAGTTCCTCTACACATTCCGCAGCCAGTTGTCCAAGGATCAGTGGAAGGTCGCCATTGGCCCATTGATTCAGAACCTGAACTCAACCAATTACGTTGTTTATACGTACGCGGCCATTGCTGTGGAGCGTGTATTGTATCTGGCGGATGATGCGGGCAACGCCATGTTCCCTCGTGCAGACATAGAACCATTTGCCAAGGATCTGCTCACCCATCTCTTCAAACTAATTGAAAGAGATGCCAGCGCGCCGAAATTGCAAGAGAACGAGTTCTTGATGCGATGCGTGATGAGGATCCTCATCGTCATCAAGGATGGCGCGGGTCCTTGGTTCGATACCATTTTGACCCATCTCATCCTCATCACCAACGTTATGAAGTCCAACCCCAGCAACCCTCGCTTTTACTATTACCACTTCGAGGCACTGGGCGCCTTGGTTCGATACTGCGCCGCGACACATGCAGTTGCAATCAACCAGAAGCTATGGGACCCCGCACATCAGATATTGGTTGAGGATGTTACTGGTAAGTTGCTCTTTCAGCAATGCTATTCTTCTTCTTCTTCTTATTTGTTCTCCCGCTTTATTCTAACAGCAACACCGTATCAACAGAGTTCATCCCTTACATCTTCCAAATCTTGGCACAGCTTCTAGAGTCTAGCCCGGCCGATTCGGTCTCCGATAACTACCGGGCGCTTCTTGGCCCCCTGCTGCAGCCCACTCTGTGGGAAACCAGAGGCAACATTCCTGCTTGCACACGACTCTTATCCGCTCTCATTCCCAGGGTAGCCAAGACTATTGTTGCAGAGAATCATCTGGAGGCTGTGCTTGGAATTTTCCAGAGACTACTGAATGGAAAGAAATCAGAGCTGAATGCATTCGATGTTCTCGAGTCGGTCATCAACTCATTCGAGCCGTAAGTCAATTTCGAGCAACATGGTAGCCGTTGAGACACTAATGCTCTTATTTCACCAGATCCGCTCTCGACCCGTACTTTGACACCATTCTTACGCTCATTTTCACAAAGCTGCAAGGATCTCCCGCCGATTCTTTCAAAATCCGCTTTGTGCGCTTCTTCCACCTTGTTGGAGGAAGACTAGAAGCTGGCTACGGAACGGATTACTTTGTCAGGCATTCTGACAAAGTAGACGAGAAGGTCTTTGCCCAAGTCTATCCTCCCTTCATTCTTCAGGAGACAGACAAATTGGCAAGACCCGTTGACCGCAAGGCTGCTGTGATGTCTCTTGCTAAAACACTGTGCGATTCTCAAGTGTTTGCTCAGAAGTTTGCCAAGGGCTGGGGCAATACTTGCAGAATTCTTCTCACTCTGCTGGCCAATCCTCCGAGTGCCGCTGCCGGAGTCGGTGATGAGATTATCACGGAAAACTCTCCTGATGATATCGGATTTGGCTTGACGTTTACGGCTCTCAACACATGCAAACCTGCTGCACGGGATGATTTCCCAGAGGTGCAAAACGTGACTACCTGGGTCAAGGAGTACATGGTCGGAGCTAACCAGAGGCACGGTGGTGCTGTTGAGAGTTTCATTTCGCAGCGTCTGACACCCGAGCTTCAAGAGGCCATTGCCCAGTACATTCGATAATTTGAACAATTTGGGAGGCGGATATACCAAGAAAGAGAGTGGTGTTATTCCACAGGAGGGGAATATGATGACATTTATCAAGCAGCGAAGAAGAAGAACGAGCATAATTGGACTTGGGATCGGGGGCTGGAGTGGCAGGCTGAGACAAGGATGAGTGATTGGTGACATGAAAAAACAACAAGCAGGCCAAGGGATGGGAGGTAGATATCATGTGAAATAGATAGGTACGTAGGTAAACTAAGTAGGTAATACTCTACTTGCGCAGTTAAAAATAAAAAACAATATGCGAAAGTAACCAAGCATGAACACGATTGAGCAGATTGCGATGCGTATGACTGTTAAACAAGATTGATCAAGTATTCTTATGTCTCGTGATAACTTCTTGACGTATTCAAAAGAAGCCAATAACATCCAGGAGGCCAAACAGCCACCCACCCCATCTCTTTCCGTCCATCCAATCCGTAAAAAAAGAAGAAAGAAGAAAGAAAGAAAGAAAGAAAGAAAAGAAAGAATCGTGTACTTATAAAAACTATATGCTCGCTTCATAGTCACTTTAAAATCGTTCCTCCTCCAGCGCCAGACGGCGATCCCAAAAAAACAGAAGAAGAAGAATAGAATAGAATATCTAAAAATTCAACAAGCCCCCACGAAAGAAAAGTCTTTTTTTTCGCAACTCCTATTCGAAAAAAGGAGTCAAAAAAATCGCCAAGAAAGCGGAGAGCGAAAGAGAGAGGAGAGAAAAATGGTAAAACTCCTGAGATGACAAAGAACCAACGCCGGAGTCATGCTAAGGCTAAAATGTGGACCTCGTCATAAATGCGTCGTAGCGATGCTAAATAAAAAAGTGATAAATGTATAAAGTCGTTATATGTATGCGTGACATTAGTGTGTGGAAGAGGGATTCTCGCTCAAGCACGTGGTCCGGCCTGCTCGTATCGAAAATCACATCCCGTGGCTGCTTGGAATGTGCTGGAAGGCAAAAAACGGCCAATGGCTGCATTAATAAAGAAAAGATGGCAGTTTGGAGGGGGGAAAAGGGCATCCACGGCATGTTGGATGGGAAGTCTCCACGGCATGGGCTCAGAGAAATCCGCCTTCGGGACCAACGACACCAACGCTGTTGCGCCAGGGACAGCGTCGATCTTGCCTCTGCCATTCTCGACTCCTGGGTGGAGGGACGGTATCGCGGTGGCTCACGTCGGGCCGTCGCGCGCTGAGGGGCTGTTGGGAATCCATCTCAACGACGCTTGCTCGGCGGCTGTCTCCGCTGGTGTTGGTGTTGGTCTGGACTACCAGTAAGCTGCTGGTGCTCGAGAGCCTTCTGGTAAATTCAGAGAAACTCAACCTTTTGGAACTAGAGCCGGACCGGCGGTTGTCTGCGTCGGCGTTTCGCGAAGCACCATCTTCGGCGCCCCTGCCGGCAGACACTGGGTTCAAGTGAGGCGTGCTCTGTGTCCTCTGCGATGCATTGAGGCGGCTCTTGGCGTGGGCCGTATGCGGTCGCGAAGGGGGGGATTGAGAAGTCGGCGGTGCCGCAATCGCCGTGCCGGCATGATAGCTCAAATGAGCCCTAGAGATGGTGGGACGCCGTGTTCCAGGTTCCCTAGGTGAATCTCCATGTCGGTCTGCAATGAAGGCCAATGCTCTTTGAGCCGAGGGGGAAATGATGGGGCTTCGGTCATAGCCAAGGTCTTGCTCATCAGCAGAATGCGCGTCGTCATCTGAATCGAAATCCTCCTCCAAGTCGAGAGACGTGACCTCGGGATTATACGTGTTGCGCACAGCCGCCCGCTCCGCGCGCTGGGTCGCTTCTCTCTGTTTACGCTTGTCCTCTACTTCGTGCATGAGAGCATCGAAGCGGGCGATGGAACTGAACGTCTCCTGACCAGGGACATTCGTTTGGGCCCATGGAATATGGCCCATTTGAAATGCCCTGTCGAGAATCGTCTCTCCGGGGGCAGGTGGCGCGTGGACGTCGAAGCCCAGGGGCGCCTCCATTGGCGATCCCAATGCCTCACTACCACGCGTAGGCGAGCTGAGGGTGGAGGAACGCCCCTGAGCCGCCGTCCATCCCTCAATCAACCCTCCCTGGTAAATCGAGTCTCTGATGGCAGGCAACCCTGCGTCGCCATGCACCGGCCCGGTGTAGATTTGGCCGGGAACTCCAAATGCCTTCTGGATAGGATGCTGACTGATGCTAGATGGCGAAGAGACGTCGCTACGCTTGGACCGCAGGCTTGGCGAATCCGAGCTGAAGGTGGCGGGCCGCTCGCGAGTCCCCGTTGAATACGTAGCGCCGGAGCTCTTGTGCTGTAGAGGCCGTACATCTGGACGACTGCCGCTCGCTTGATTCTGATTTCCGCTGCCTGGTCTGGTAAAGTACTCTGGAGCCTCGCGGCTTCGCGGGCTGAAAGGGCTCGAAAATACCGGCGTAGTGTTTCCGTCTTGCGCCATGGGGTTCTTCTTGGCCATGATAAACTGAGCCCAGTCGTGAAGGCTCGTGTTGCGATCATCTGGCAGCGATCGAAACCACAGAGTACTGGTCCCAGCTTCTTTGCTCGCTATTAACCCCACAGATCGACTGGAGCGGCGCTTTCGCTCCTTGTCGGTTATGGTAACAACAAGTGTAGGCAGGATGGGCCCTTGCTTGCGGTAGGAAAGCATTTGGACTTGACAATCGAGGACGCAGCTCGTGGGCCACTGATAGGCGGGTTCTACATCGTCCTATAGAGACATGCGCCGGTTAGAGATTGCTATATATGCGGCGAGCGACAGGAACAAGTGCATCAGCGCTTACTTTGGACTTGAAGAGGGAGATGCAGTATTCGTCGGTATACACCTTGGTGAGAGGTTTTGGCTCAGACGCATTTGCCTTGGCGCCATTACCAAACTGTCGGTCTTTCTGCTTGTTGATTGCAGTCCGTCTGCCAACGAGGATATATCGGGCCTGTAGAGCAAGTAAATCAGATGCTGCCCCGGGGAAGAAGAGAAAGGAGGGGGTTGTCGAGCATACCTTCCATTGCGCCTTGGAGAGAATGTGGTTTCGGTCCGGAGGAACAAGGAGAAGGCCGTCGAGAAATTCCATGGCGAGCGGCTGTGAGGCTGTGAGGCTGCTCCCGAGAGACAGGACAAGACACAGAAGGAAAAGGACGGGGGATTGTTAGTCGTCCGGTCTAAATGCACATGCTGAGGAGGAAAACGAGCAAAGACGAAATCGCCTCTCTCTCGACCGAGTACATGTGCGTATGAGTAGGTATACGACGAGTATGAGGTCAAGGTCCAGCAGCCGGGTTCTCGAGGCGATGGAGAAAGTTGGACAATGGGGATGGTCTCCTATCTTGTCGTCTCCTCTTTTTTTTTTACCTCGTCTGGTCGTCAATCGGCAGGAAAGCGTACAAGGCTCAGCAAAGCGAAAACAACGAGGTCCCAGTGGGTCGAAAGATGGTATATTAACGGAATGGAATGGATATCAACAAGAACAAGACGAGGAGGAAGCGGCGAAATGAGGGATTCGCCGGAACGGAGGCACGGGGAAGAGGACGCAAGAGCTGAAATACTGCTGCTAGCACTTAAATGAAGGGCCCCGGGCTGGTTTTGTCCGGAGATGGTGGGGACGAAGCTTTAGCTGCCAAACCCGAGTTTCCAGACGACGATCCGGTATTCAGGCGGGCGGAACAGACGCTGCGCTGCCATGCGAAGGCGCCCTGGGCCCTGGGCGGCCGCGCTGGAAACGCTCGCTGAGGCGCTGTAATGACGGAGGGCCGCCACCGGCGCAGCGCTGAGAGGCGCAACCGAAGCCCACCGCGAGGGAACCAGGCGTGATCCATGTACCTGGCTGGAGGTTCGTGATGCAGGATACTTCCAGAATGAGTGGGCCACGGCGGAAATCAGCGCTAGATTGGGACGCAGGGCATGTCTCGTCGTAACGGGCACAGGCGCCAAAGTACATGCAGCCCTCCGGCACTAGAAGCGCACGCCTAAGCCCCTGCTGTCCCCTAAAGGACAGTGCTAACGAAGCCTAACGAACAGCCGGTGGGCCACGCCGTGGACGCGACATTCCAAGGGTTCCTGATAAATTGCATCCCCACCAATTCATTGATTGATACCGCGCATGTGTGTATGTGCGAGTGCTGCAATCTGCTAGTAGTACCTACATGAGACCGTGGGGTCCTCTAATAAGGAGGCTCTTTTTCATTACCAATCTGCAACGGGGAGGGGCATCATATACTTTTGCGAGTTGTGATGGTATATTACCTAGGAGTAGCAGTAGTAGTATCACTGAGGGTGTTATACTACTAGGTACTAGGTAATCCCATCAATTTGATTCAATTACCGAGAGCACAGTACCTTGAACCTGATTGATGCCCTGGACTGTAGGACACCGGCCGGCAATTGATCCATCCACCTCAATATTAAGTTACCACCGCGTCCCGCGCTGGAATGCACGGAATGGAGCATGGAAGTTTTTCAATGGCACTAACCACTGCCTCGGAAGAGGTCGAATTCCAAATGGAGATGTATGTTGTTTTGCCACCCATCTAATAGCGTATAGTACCGTACCCGAAAACCCGTAGAGGCACGTACTCTCCAGGTCCCTCCCGCAGACACTACGGGCGACAGGTACTCCACGATACTTGTCTAGCAACAACGCCTCATGGAGTACGGATGCGCCTTCATTTTCAAAAGGTTCCGTTTGTCCTTCTGGGAAAGAGCCGTGGACTTACAGCAGACTACAGCATTGGCAAGTTGCGTCAGAGTAGCGGAGCGTCCTGTGCTCCCTTTCCCCACCAAGAGTCTCCAGCGGTAATCACATGTACTCCATAATCCATCAGCTTCGAAAAAGTTTCTCCGTACCAACAACGCCTAGACTCGACTCCCGCAAACGGATTTGAGCATTTCGCTCGGAGAGTCAGACACGCTGCGAGGCTTGACAAGTGCACTGCCTGGGACGGAGTGAGATGGGCAGGCCATATCCACTTTGGTCATTAGCGGTAAGTTGCCCTGGACTGGTGCAAGTTCAAGTGCAAGTACAGCATTACTGCAGCTGCGCAGGCCAATGGAAGAAACAGGAGCATGTTCCTTGAGTCTACGAGTACGAGTATGTGCCAGCACTGACTGTACCTATGTACCACCTGATGCAGGGCTGCATGTGCGTGTACGAGTAGTCGTACGCTTAGCTGCCTCGACATCCATCCAGGAACAAAGGCCAGTATTGATGCGTTGCAGTCGATTCTGCCGCCAAGGACCGGGGCCGCCAGCAAGTGCCAGGCCATGAGCACCTGTATCATGTCGGGGTGGCGACGGGAGCGCGGAGTGGCTCCTTAATTCTCTTCTAGCAAAGTCTACGGAATAGCGCCTTGACGCTTGGCCGTCAAAACGGGCCAGCCTCGGCCAGGGGGGGGGGGGGGCCAGGAACAGCACGACGTCGCTGAGAAGCCACGGCTTACTTGTGTGGTATCATCACGGCAACGCAACACAACACACCAAGACGAGCCACACCATCGCAACCCTCTCCCTCGAATTCGCCCGGCGCCGAAGGGGATGCTACTCGTCGTGTGCAGCTGGGCGCGAGTGCTTGGCTTGGATATACGAGTACTATACTACAATCGTCCGAGCCCTGATCGCCGTGACTATGGCTGTGTCCGTCATTAGCCGTCTCGACCATCACATTTGCTAGCGGTTCGGGTACACCCAGAATGGAGTAGGCCGTCGCCGCCGTCTGTTAGTTTACTCAGTCCAGCTTGCAATAGTCAGCTCTCTGCCAGTCTTGTCACATCGCCCTGCCGAGTACGAAGTACGAGGAGAAGAAGATTATACATGACATCATATTGGCATGCTCACACAGCCACGACGTGGTCCGTCGCATATCGGTGCATTCATGAAGCATGTAGTACAGGACACTCATCATGCACCAAGACTTGTTCGATCAAGCCCTCCGCCAGTAAAGAAGAAATAATCGAGGCTAACCTGATGCATGCAGGAGCGGCTACTGTGAGATGGCGATTATGGACCCCGTCTCTCCACTGCATGTAGGTAGGTATTGTACTCTGCATGTAGTCTGGAATACTGACAATACCTACCTGCGCAGTACTGCGGGCATTGCACTATGCCATGGAAAGAGGCATCTATGCATGCCGCATACCAAACAGGGTAGAAGTGGCGCTCTACTTTGAAGAACAGAGGCAGAGCCGAAAGGCCCCGGCCAGTTATCCGCCGAAAAAAAGTAGCAGGATACATGGGAAATTTTGTTATACCATGTAACAATCCCGGTACAGACTCTGCAGCACCAAGGAATCTCATGTCATTCTTCTTGTCCCACCTCACCTCTCCCGAAGAAGAAGAAAAAGGATCCGTCACATGAGGAATATGTGCCGCATTTACCGATGTTTCGGATCCCCCCCTAAGGCAAGAGAACACAGACGAGAGAAAGAAGAAAAGAAGAGGAAGAGAAAAGGAAAAAACTCGGGGAAGCCGGGGTGTTGGTGCTACACTCCTGGTGCGAGTACCGTCCCGTACCTGCATGTCAGGCACAGATCTGCTCATTGGCCAAAATGGACCGTTCAACTAATGCACGGCTGCATCCCACGACGGTGGCGACTCATGGCATCCTGTTTCTCCTTTTCCGGGAGCAGGTTCTTGGACGGAATACTACTACGTGGTCGGCGGCAAGCATCAGACGATATGACGGTCAAGGCATGTGCCCCCATCCCAATACGGAGCCGTGCCACTTACAAACACTGTCTGTCTGGATGGGGATGGAGCTCATTCGGGGCGCCGGCGGTAAACACTCGCAGTCAAGAGCTCGATGCGCCCGCCTTTTAGCCGCTTGCCCCAAGGTCCTCCTGTTGTCGAAGCCAAGGGTCGGTGGAATACCCAAGGTGACATCGGTATGGACTTCATCTGCCCTCGGGTGCAGCCAATGAAGCTTCCTCGATGGAGAGGACTGTGATCGCTAGCCTCCATCTTGATCTACGATCAGTTTGAAACTCTAGCTTATTGGCCGGGTGCAGATACAGAGATGGCCAGTGCTCTTGGAATCCTCGGGCCAACGTCCAACTTTGGGCGGCGTCTGATGTTACCCTACCTACCTTGTGTGCCGCCACCGTCTTGCTAATATGACTGGGATGCCCCAGAGCTGCGCAAAATCTTGGACGACGAACGGGCGTCGATGTACGTACACCCCATCCAACGTTGAGTGCGAAACCCGTCAGCACCAGTCGCCTTTTCGTCGGCCCCGTAACGAGATGAAGACCTGTGCCTCCTTGCATACCCGTACATGACAGCTTCCCTTTTGCTGGTATGCGATGCAGCAGCCTTGGAAACGCTTATCCAGAGAGGCCCATGCTGTGCACATGTGCGGAATTACGATACCGCCGAGGCAACCCCCTTTATCCCGACTTACAGAGAGAAAGGAAACATGATACAGGTACAGTACAGGTACAACCGATTACTGTTCCCATCATCAAATACGCCATCGGTGCATCAAGATCCGCAATTGCACATTCGTTGTCTCCAAGGACAGTGGGATGGTCGACAGAGCCTCAGCAGTAATGCAGTGCATCCGAATTTACTACTACCACGGAATAGTATACTTGATTGGCACCTTGGACTCCGCCTCTTGAACTTCCTGCATCTCCTTGGCTGGCAAAGCCCTGTTTACACGATACCTTGGTATGGTGCCACCTTGCGTTACTTGGACTTACACAGGCATATCCGTCGTGTAACCCATCATCGGGTTTCCAATACCAAATAGGTTTATGAAATAATGTGACAGGTAGCACAGCCTGGCCTCTGCTGGGAATGGAATTACTGGTGAACCCTCCTTCTTCGTTTCCCGGCTGTCGTGTACTACTGCCAAAGTGGACCGAGGACAGCCTCACGAAGCATATCCGTGCTTGCCTTGCTGCCTGCTCCCGGGTTCGCCGAGCCGGGTCTGTGTCTGTCTCCGAGACGAAGTGCCAAAGTAGAGCATCTGCGCTGCAGTAGATCCAGTGCAATTCTGCCGCCATGTGAATCAACTCGGTGGACGACTGCTCCTCTCTCAAGTGCAGTGTCAGACGGCATGGAAGACATGTATGTCAGCAATACGGATGTTTCCATGGAGTCAAAGCGTTGCATCCACCCCCGGCACATGAGGAAGAAGATGCAGCAGCATACCCTGAAAACGATGCTCTGGATAAGCGGGAAAATCTTCCGGATGCTGGTTCAAAGATGAAGTGGCCTGGCTGCTTCCAACTGCCCTGTTGTCGATTCTTACCATAACCTGCGCAGGCGGCCATGCCACATGCCACATGCAAGTCCGAGTGCAAGTCTAAGCCGGGCCGGAGAGGAGACAATGGGTCCAAATGCAAACAGGTTCCTACGAGTACCTACCTGTGTGGCTACAGTACTGCCGGCTGTTCATTTCAGCTTCAGGGACAAGGACAAAAGGGGATGTACACCGATAGATCGGCCTAGTCGGATGTTCCTTGGTCCATTCGTGCAAGCATCTGGACTCCTCCATACAGACGAGTTGTAAGAAGCCGGGTCAGAGAAGGTGCTTCTTTGCTCTGCTTATTGCGCAGCTAACTTGCTGCTCTAGTCCTTCTTCTAAGCCATATTGGGCATCCAAGATGCTCGGTACTTGCATGGCCATGTGCTCGTACGGCCTCACGGCCCACCGCTAGCCTCTTTTATGAATGGAATTACTTCGTTACGAGTATTGGGACAGACGGCGCCGAGCTGCCAGTGCTAGTGGTGTAATCGACAAAGTCGCTCCTGTGCCCCTCGCGAATGCCCCAGATTGTGTGGGGATATTCTGCGATTCCGTTGCATTCTGGGATCCTTGTCCAATTTCGTCAAGTCGGCTAGGCCCTGACGAAAGCCGCCAAAAAAAAGCAGGGCGAAAAAGGCGCAGCTCACAGAGCATCGGCAAGCCTTGACGGTTTCCGCGTCCCCATATCAAAGCTCTGTACGGCACTTGGCCGTCTGTCTGCGAATCACATCCTAGGTCTCAGGAATCAGCGGCCAACACATGCCTGGGCTTGTTGAAGGAAGAAAGGGGGTAAGATGCCAGGAAGGCTGCGAGAGCCCAGGCGCCTCGTTCCCTGCGGCTTCTTACGCGGCAGCACGCCAGGGCAGGGTAAAAACAAAAAAGAACCTTCTCAAAGAGAACTTGGCAAGAGCATGGACTTTTTGCCCTGGATACTGCAGCGACTGGTGCTTTTCATAGTACCACCTTACCTCTTGCTGCTGCCAGTACTACCATCCAACGGTCTGTTGAAGCGAGGTCCCCGATGGGTACCGAATGCTGGCTATCGGAAGTCTGTACACGACGGGGGTATTGGCATCAAATCAAGAAGGGCATGGACCCTGGATCGGTGCACTCCAAGAGCCAGAGAGATCAAGGACGAAATCATCACGGACACATGCGTTGCAGCATCCTCGCCTTACCAATCGAAATCTCAGTCTACTAATTATAACGGCCCATGGCGGGTTGCTGCTCGCCCTCTGTAAGTGCTTGATCCATCTGCCTCATTCTCATGCGGAGCACGAGCACGGAGGATTACTGTCACCTCCCAGCCTCATCCCAGCAATGCATTAGTCCTCAATCTATCTGCTACACCCAGATCTGAAGCTAAAAGATGAACCTCTACCAAACACTAGCACGAGAAAAGAAGAAGGAAGAAAAAAAAGTAATAACTGAGTCGGCGAGAACTGACTAACCTGCATCATCCTGTGCATGCGGACATGCATGGCAACACTCGTCCAGGGCGTCCCCCCGTCTGATGCTAATCCCAACTGAATACCGAACATGTCACGACTCTGCCGGCTGGCGGTTTCTGCTCACGCGACACCGCGCCATTCCGTGCTGTGCCCTTTTTTCTTTGTTACCAACCCTCTTGTTTCTCTGCTAGCATTTGTACGTGCATGTTGTTTGATTACATTTCATCCTGTGAAGGGGGGACGCCGGTCTGTTTCTTTTTTTGGGGGGGCACAGCTGCTATTGCTTGTTTTGTCGTTGCGCCCTAGAGTCCGCATACGAGAAATTCGTTTGCCCCTTTTGTTATTTTATCCGGAAACTACGGGAGACAAAAAGGTGGCTTGATGAAAGGGACATTTAATAACCCACATCATGTCATGATTGACATTCAAAGAAACACGCTCCGCTGATTTCAGGCCATGCCACCAACTTACACTAAACTTGGAGTAGGCCAACCTGTAACATGCACGAGCAAATAGAGTGATGACAGGGTGAAACACGGTTAGGAATGAACCCTGCTGTTGGATTACTATACAGCAGACGCAATGGCTGTGCTCTCTCGGTGCTGCCAACGTGTATTGCTTCCCATCAAGCATCAAACTGTCACGTATGATAATGGCAGCGCGTGGGCGCCAAGCAAGTTGTAGAGAGTTGTTTATTGAACGATGCCCATGTAAACAAAAAAAAAACACTTCTACACACAGTTGTAAACCGCCCATGGCATCAAAAGATAACAAAAAAAGCCCTTATAACATCGGCCGCTACCTCTTTGAACGCCTCCCATCAGACAGTTCAAAAGGTTAATAGGAGAAAGGGGAGAGATGAAAAAAAAAAAGACTAAGCAAAGTATACATAAAAGAACAACAAAAGAGCCTGAAAGCGAAACTTAAGGCTAAAACCATGATCCCACTTGATGCTGCTGAAGAGTAAACGCTTTCGCGGTAGCAATGCATTCCTCTCCGTCTTCTTCCACTAGTCGCTTTGCTTCGAGACACGTCTCACCGAGAGCCTGCTGCCATAGTCTTCACCACGGAAGCCAAGCAATGGTTTGATCGAGGTTATGGGTATGACAAGTGTCATCCATTCTTGGCCCATTTAGATCTAAACCCCGGGCCGCAGGTGGTCGTTGCTGCTCAACCTCTCGCACGGGAGGCGGCTGCGGTGTCAAAGGTCGCCCATCCATCAACAACGCCATATGCTCCAAAGACCCAGACGGCGGGAGAGGCCGGGACCGACACTTGAGCACCTGGGTCAGTATCTCGGCCTACGACTCGTCACCCATGTTCCTCCATCCGTTGGATCCTCGAAGATGCCTTGCTCGAAGCTCGACACTTCGTGCCTTGTTGGTCCAGCTATACAGCTCCACCGTTAGCATCCCCTAACTCTTAAGCGCGGGCGGCTGGTGCTTACATTTTGATGCGGCCATCATCTCCACACGATGCCAGCATGCATGGATCCGCAGGATTCCAGACCACGGCGTTGCATCGCGGTTGATGGCCCTGCAACCGCTCAACGGCGGCTCCTATGTTCTTGTGCCAAATGAGGATGTTGCCGTCTTCGCTCCCACTCATGACAAAGCTCTCGTTGGCACCGCCGAATGCGCTGCGGATCAAGAATTCACCCCCCGTGTGACCCAGAAACTTGTGGATCGAATTCCTCGTTGCAAGGTCAATCAGCTGAGCCTCGCCGTCCTGCTTGTTTACCAGCAGGTGCTTGGAATCTTGGCTGATGCTGACAGAGGTTGGCCTCGCTTTTAGCTCCAGGTCGTATTCTAACTCTCTTGTAGTGGCGTCGTAGACGTGAATGTTTTGTAAATCATCCACCGCCACCAGCAGGCGCTCATCGGGAGAACCGCAGAGGTCCTGCACCCGGTGCTTTTTGTTCCATTCAATAATCTCATCGTCGTACACATTAAAGGTGCATAGGCCATGAACCTTATCTAGGCTTCCCAAAACAAACGATCTACTGTTCGACGCCCATACACAGCCACTCACTGGCTCGGCAAACTTTCTAAGTGTCTTGATCAAGGTGCCAGTCTAGCCACATCAGATGTCAGTAACCTCCAGTTGATGTGAAATCTAATATTGACTGGCAGTTGGGTTGCTGGGTGGTTTCTTACAGATGTATCCCATAGACGAGCGTACTTATCAAACGAGCAAGTCATAATCATAGAGTCATCGGGACTCCAAGCAATGTCTCCAACACCCTCGTTTCCGTGATTTGGGAGAACATGGGTGACAGAAAAGGTTTGTGTATCCCATATTTTGACATGCTCTCGACTCCCACAGGCTGCGAGACGCGTACCGTCATGAGAAAATCGGACAGACCAGACCTCTCCCCCAAGATCGCCCAGCTCCAGGGCAAATTCAGAGGGAAAGTTTCGTCGGTCACAGAGGTGATCTGAATACAGGGAAGGCGACGATGCCGCCGTGTGGTAAAGACACGTATTAATCTGGCTCTGCTTGACGTGGTCAAGTAGTACTGCCAGGCGGTTCTCCGGCAGCATTACGGATGGTGAAATGCGTTCTAAAAAGTCAACAAGTTAGCAAAACGAGTCAATATTGCTAGCAGCGAGCGTTTGGGGATGGCTCAACTGGATAATTCAGACAGCAGCTTTCTACGAGACTGTCCACGTGCCCCATCCCAGTTGGCCTTTTGCATCAAATCTTCCGTCGACTGGCACATGAGCAAGCTTGATAGGAAATGAAGCTTGGTCGTATCGTGATACAGGGGCGTCAACTCTCCCCGCAGCGTCGTGAGAGCTCGAGTGGTGTCTTTCTGTTCTAGTAGCTCTAGAAACTTTTGCTGCCGCAGCCAGAATCGCATGACGTCCTTGTCGGAGCCAGAAGTGAGAACAAGACCGTTGCCCCCCTGGCTTGTCTCGTCTGCCACCGTTGCGCCCCTCAATAGCTCCTCGGCCTCTGCCCACGAACCGGCCAGCACAGCCGATCTAAATGCTGCTACCGTGGGGCTCTCCAGACTGTAGCCGCTCTGCTGGCTAATGTTGCCAGCTGCCGCCTGGTAGCCCATGTCCGTCAAAGCCTGGATCAATATTCGCGTGACTTCCTCTCGGTTATGTCCAAAATATGTTGTAGGTTGTGATGATGAGCGTCTCTCTCCATTTGACGATCCGTTCGTCACGACACCCGACTTCCGGCTGCCGTTAGTCGCCATGGAAGACGCCGCATCCCGCTGCGGCGTGGGTGCAGTAAAGGAGCCGTTTGATTGAGCGATGCCGG
The DNA here is from genome assembly GCA_001721665.1 of Trichoderma pleuroti. Taxonomy (NCBI): domain Eukaryota; kingdom Fungi; phylum Ascomycota; class Sordariomycetes; order Hypocreales; family Hypocreaceae; genus Trichoderma; species Trichoderma pleuroti. The sequence continues at coordinate 102,624 of MDJU01000004.1, forward strand.
ACCCATTCGGTGATCCGGCCATGTCCCCGTCGGACAGCATGTTTGTGCCTGCGCCGCCGCGCCGCCTTCGCTTCAGCGGCCTCCCAGCAGTTGCGTCCGCAGCGGCAGACCCAGCGTCTGCAGTATAAAGGGTAGTATGAGGCTCGCCTTCGGGCTGGTGATCTGAGGACAGTCGTCTTCGTCGGCCTAGGATCTGAGAGGGAGAGTGGAGCAAAGTGGAAGGAGCTCGGCCTGCCGTTGAAGACGCTATATTCGTAGCAGTGGCCGGGGCTCTGGCAGGGCTGTCGATGGAGCCGGGGGCAGAGAGAGTGTTGATGTTGAGTGCCGAAGACGACGTATCAGAGGAGCTCCGAGAGGCTTGCGGAGAGCTTGGGCCGTCGGAGACGTCAACCGAGAGGGCACGAGGGTTCAAGAGTTGGTCCACGTCGACCTCTGGGCGGCAGACGGCCGCGGAATGTTGTAGAGGAGCTTGGTGGCAGGCCGGCTAGGGGCCAGAGGGCGAAGGCAAGCTTCAATCTTGGAGCAAATCGGGATCTGGGCTGTGAAGGCGCCGGGCTGTGAGAAACTGGCTGGCAAGTGACGGGATTCGGGCGGGACTCGCACATACAGCGTGGCTCGCCGAGATCAGAAGGATGCAAGCAAATGCAAATGCGAGGCGGAGATGCTCATGTGAGGCCGCAGCAGGAGCGCCGAGCAGACGGAACGAGTCGTCGTGGGAAGCGTGCGGGATGAGGAAAATGTCGTCAGAGGGGTTGATGTCCAGATAGGCAGTTGTTGCATGGAGGATTAAGGTTCCGATGAGGATGGCGCCTGTTATGGGGATCCGGCTCAGTGGGCAAGTGACGCCTCAGTGGCTGACACGGGCAGCTGCTGGGAAACGCCGTATTTCGGATTTCAGCGGCAGCTACAGCGCCCGGTTGGTGTATTTGCTCGCTGGAGCAGGCCAATCCTGCGCTGAATGCTGCTGCTACTGGACATGATGCACGCATCCCTTTGGTTATATTAACTTATTTCAAGATTTGATGCTACATGCGTGCAAGGTGGCAGCCGGAGGCGTAATGCGGTATCTCCCTATTAGCGGCCCGTGGCGACAAGCTACAGCGCGCTACCAAAGCGTCTTTACGGGGTGACGGCACAACTCTCTCCCTGACAGCTTGTTTGCTTGTGCTCGGTGGCGGTGTCATCAGCCTCACTAAGAGCATCATGGATATTACAATGGTACATGTGCTGAATGGATTCTATAGGAGGTGTTGGTGAAAGGAAAGCCGCTGTCACGGACAACATCAAAGCGTCAATATACTGTACTGTAGCATCAATCACACAGCGGCTAGTTTAGTGTAAAGCAGGGAGTGGAGGGGATTATGTGGGCAATGGATGATACAGTACAAGCAGAGCAGACGCCGGCCGCAAATACCCGTAGTATTACTGAGTCGATGGTTTCAGAAACGCCGGTACAGGTACTTTGATAAGAACCTATTGAAGATCAATAACAGTACGGTCTTCTACACATCGATATGACTTCCAATTACTGTAAATGCCTGCACTCGTGCACTACATGTATGGCACCAGGAGGTACTTGCATGTGCTTCAGGTGGCCATTGGCTCCTCTTCAGGGTCCTGTTAGGCGCCGACATCTCCCACCAAGTGTCCGTTTCCGCTTGCATGCTTCATAGCCACCGCTGGTTGGGCTGCAAGTATCCCAAGCTGCATATTCGGTGCTTGTTGAGTGGCTCCAGATCCAGTTTCCCCTGCTTGAGACCCCGATGCATGTGCCATGTACACGAAACGATGCCGGCTGCAAGGGAGGGCTGATGAAGAGCATGGAGTGTATGGCTGGGAATGAGCCATCGTCTGGATACCAGTAGACATCTCTGAGCTACCTATTAGGCACTAAGTGTTATACCTACCTAGTAACATATTAGTAGATAGGTACCTGATATCAAGTGATGGGTGCATGTACCCTTCGTTTGCGTTGACGGCCGAATCATGCGTTGGTACCTAATGAGAGCACTTGGGTGTCTTGTGGGGTTGTTTTACGATGTACTGATTTAGTCGGCAAGGTCGTGCGAATAGCTGCTGTCAGTCCTGGACTGTAAGCCACCAAGGTGCCAGGTAGGTTAGTAGATATGCCATGCCGAGGTGATGTCTTTGTGTTCAAATCATCATTTACCGCTTTAGTTTAGTACCAGTTGCAATACATTGGATCAAGTTTGAAAGAGAGCCACCACAAGATGAGGTTGTTGTACTTACAGACCCCTTGACATGAAACATCACCTGCCAAGGCTGCTGCTCAACGTGGTGAGTCGAACCGACGTAATCGCCCACCTCGATTTAATCTATCCTAAGCCAGATACAGAGCCGTTCATGTCGTCAGCCAGCCTTGTGGGTATTCGGGCGCGGTGATGTGGATGGAATGGTACCTGACCATGTGTCGTGCAAATGAAATGCGCGCCGCTCGACTTACATCGATTGGCTGGTGCTGGCTGGTGCCCAAACAGGCTGTGCTGTGAGTGACTGGGACGGTGACTGTGACTGTGTTTCCGTCACCTTCTATTCTATTCTGGCTACTATACATTAGATTAGTACATACACTCCGTACTATGGTTTAATTTGGTTTTTGATTTTCCTGCTAAACCCAGGATATCATGGCGTCAATCACAGATTTCAATGTGGCGCCTCGCTGTTTGTCCACATCATCGAGTGACGTTAGCCCCTGCTAGGCTGCTAACTTTTTATCTCCAGTGCTTCCATGTGCTACCGCTCCCAACACCAGCCTCACGCTACTGCACTGTAGTGAGTACGGCACTGGGCACGCAGGCCTATCAGCTGCATCGCCACATGTGTGGCTGGAGCCAGCCAGGGCACCGCACCCGAACCCGCCTAGCCTTCCCTTGTCGGGCTCTGCATCTTGCGAGTCCCTCCTAATCCATCCAAAACCCATAAACTCGCATCTTGTCCAACATTCTGCCTGGAAGCGGCTCTCCGCCCTTTTTCTGCCATTTCAGGATAGCTGCAAGCGCCTTTTGGGAGAGCCAAGTCCTGTGCAAGCCGAGCCCTGCGCCGGAGTCTCTGCTCTTCACCGTCTGTCTCCCCGGCTTATCCAACAAAGACACCCCGCCACTTCGTTCGCGATAGCCTCCCCCCTTACAACCTGAGCCTCTCTCCTCCCGACATCTCGACGATCAACGCATACAAGACGCACACGCTCGACCATGAGCACAACCAGCGCTTCGCTTGCCCAGCAGGGCGGCATCACCGATCCCGCCCTGATTCAGTGAGCCTCTTCTGCTCCCGCTCCCGCCTCTGTTCCCGCGTTGCTGGTGCTGCTTCTCCCGCTTCTGCTGGCCTCGCACACCCCTCTCGCCCGTGGTCCATGTTGCTGACTCGCTCTTCTCGCTTCTAGGCTCGTCAACAAGCTTCAGGATGTCTTCGCAACTGTCGGAGTCAACAACCCCATTGATCTTCCCCAGATCGCCGTCGTCGGCAGTCAGTCTAGCGGCAAGAGTTCGGTGCTGGAGAACATTGTCGGCCGTGATTTGTGAGTCCTGCCCCGTGGGAACCCCCCTATCCTGACCCTGACCCTATCCCAAAAGCGGCGCCGTGCTAATTGTTTCCTCGGTAGCCTGCCTCGAGGTAATGGCATCGTCACGCGCCGTCCTCTCGTCCTCCAGCTCATCAACCGCCCCGCCCAGTCCAACGGCATCAGCCACGAGGACCTCGAAGCCGGCGCCGACAAGGCCGCCAACCCGGACGAATGGGGCGAGTTCCTCCACTTGCCCGGCCAGAAATTCTACGACTTTGGAAAGATCAGGGATGAAATCTCCAGAGAAACCGAGGCCAAGGTTGGGCGAAATGCCGGAATCTCCCCAGCTCCCATCAACTTGCGCATTTACTCGCCAAATGTCCTCACCCTGACACTGGTCGACTTGCCCGGTCTGACCAAGGTCCCCGTTGGCGATCAGCCCCGCGATATTGAGCGCCAGATTCGAGACATGGTCCTCAAGTACATCTCCAAGTCAAACGCCATTGTCCTGGCCGTCACGGCTGCCAACATTGATTTGGCAAACTCGGATGGTCTGAAGCTGGCGCGAGAAGTCGACCCCGAGGGCCAGCGCACCATTGGTGTTCTCACCAAGGTCGACTTGATGGAAGAGGGAACCGACGTCATTGATATTCTTTCCAACCGCATCATCCCGCTGCGCTTGGGCTACGTCCCTGTTGTCAACCGAGGACAGCGAGACATTGACAACAAAAAGGCCATTGGCGCTGCCCTGGAGTCGGAAAAGAACTACTTCGAGAACCACATGGCGTACCGCAACAAGAGCTCTTACTGCGGTACCCCCTACCTTGCCCGCAAGCTGAATCTCATCCTGATGATGCACATCAAGCAGACGCTACCCGACATCAAGGCGCGCATCTCGAGCTCTCTGCAAAAATACAGCTCCGAGCTGGAGAGCCTTGGCCCGTCTATGCTCGGCAACAGCTCCAACATTGTCCTCAACGTCATCACCGAGTTCACCAACGAATGGCGTACCGTTCTGGACGGTAACAACACTGAGCTCTCCAGCACCGAACTGTCTGGTGGTGCCCGTATCAGCTTCGTCTTCCACGAGCTGTACTCCAACGGAGTCAAGTCGCTCGATCCCTTTGACGTCGTCAAGGACCTTGACATCCGAACCTACCTGTACAACTCGTCGGGTCCCTCTCCCGCGTTGTTTGTCGGCACCACCGCTTTCGAGCTGATCGTCAAGCAGCAGATCAAGCGAATGGAGGACCCAAGTCTGAAGTGTGTGTCTTTGGTGTACGATGAGCTGGTGCGGATCCTCTCACAGTTGCTCTCCAAGCAGCTGTACCGCCGATATCCCGCCCTCAAGGAGAAGATGCACGGCACCGTTGTTGCCTTCTTCAAAAAGGCCATGGAGCCAACCAACAAGCTCGTCCGAGACCTCGTTAACATGGAGGCGTGCTACATCAACACCGCTCACCCTGACTTCCTCAACGGACACCGCGTATGTATACCAGGATTTTCCCTTTCCCCCCTTTCCCCTGCCATTTTCCATCCTTGTGCTAACATGACGTGCGCGCATCTAGGCCATGGCCATTGTCAACGAGCGTCATAACCCCTCAAAGCCGGTGCAGGTCGATCCGAAGACCGGCAAGGCACTGCCAGCTTCCACACCCGCCCGAGCCGGCAGCCCGACCGTCCCAGAGGCCGATGGAAGCTCAAACGGTGGATTCTTTGGAAGCTTCTTCGCGGCGAAGAACAAGAAGAAGGCCGCCGCCATGGAGCCTCCGCCACCCAGCCTCAAGGCTTCCGGCACGCTGTCGGAACGTGAAGTCATTGAGGTTGAAGTCATCAGTAAGCTGGGCCTCCATACAAATCCAAGGAATTACCAACGCTAACTTGTACATAGAATTGCTCATCTCGTCTTACTACAACATCGTGAAGCGAACCATGACCGACATGGTCCCCAAGGCCATCATGTTCAACCTTGTTCAGTATGTGACCCCTACCATGGAAATATGAAGAACCAAGAAGAAAGATTAACCGGCTATTTCTAGGCTCACAAAGGATGGCATGCAGCGTGAACTGCTGGAGAACATGTACAAGACCGATAGCATTGACGACTTGCTGAGAGAAAGCGACTTCACCATCCGCAGGCGGAAGGAGTGTCAGCAGATGGTCGAGTCTCTCGGCAAGGCCAGCGAGATTGTCAGCCAAGTGCAGTAGACGAAAAAAAAAGGCCAGACACGCATTTCTAGATTGACATGTTAGAACGATTGGGCGACTTATGGCTTATGAGATGCATGACGCACGATGAACTCACTCGCTCCTCTTTCCCAAATTCCCCTTTATTTTCTTCTTTTTCGATACCATCGGCTGTTCCGGAGGCTAGAGTAAATGAGTAATGAGTCCGCCCAGAAGAGAACGAGAGCTGGGGTGTCGGCAACGTGAGGGGGGGGGGAATATCAGGGTTTTTACACTCGTCGGATAGCGGAATATTTTATTGGAAGAGGCAGGCTGCTCTTTTTGGGGAGTCTGGGTTTTTGGACTCTTGGGGGGAAAGAGAGGCCTGCTTCTGCTAGGTATGTTGGGGGGAAGGATTCTCTTTTTTTAGGCTTATAGCATGACAAATTAGAATAACTATTTTCTTGTTCTTTTTTAATGTGAAAAATCATGAAATCCATTTATATTCAGTTGGTTCATAAACTCCTCCGCTTTGTGTTGCTTTGATGATGACTATAAGAAGGAAAGTAAGAAAAGAAGAAGGAAAACATTACTCCTACGCAGTCATGTGATTGATGGAAGTGTGCAAGCCCATGTCCGTGTACGTGGTATCAAAGCCTGTGGTCACAGTTTGGAATCGCCTCGTCTTTCTTTAAAGACCATTGCCCCATTCTCCAGCTCGTACTGGCCTCCATTCTCCCAGCCAACCCACTCCTTCAAGATTTTCTCCCCTCCATGGCCGGCGACCAGAGGCTCTCCCACGTAGCCTCCCCCTTCTCTATCGGCGGGCGAATAGCACGGTGTATCCCGTAGCGTCACCGCCGGCCGCTGATCGCCTTCCCTGCCAGGCTGCGACTCCAGCTCGTTGTAGTGCAGGACGGGGACGCAGCACGCATCCGTTCCATCAAAGACGGCTTCCCACTCGGTGCGAGTCTTGCTCTTGAACGTCTCGATGAAGAGCGCACGTAGACGAGGCCAGGAAGAAGAATCATGGCGCTTGGACTCCCAGCCGTGGCCATGCAAGCCGAGGCCCTTGATGAGGGCTTGAAAGAATTGGGGCTCGAGAGCGCCTACGGACATGTATTCGCCGTCGGAGGTCTCGTAGGTGTCGTACCAGGGACAGCCCCCGTCGAGAATGTTGTTGCCTCGCGGCTTGTTGCCCAAAGGCGTTTTGAGGGACACGCGAGGAAATGACGCGAGATAGGAGCTGCCATCTACCATGTTTGCTTCGACGACCTGGCCCTTTCCAGAAGAGTGCCGTGATATGATGGCAAGGAGCACGCCCTGAGCGAGCATGGCGCCTCCGCCTGCAAAGTCGGCCAGTATGTTCCACGGGGGAGACGGCTTCTCGCCATGCCTCCCGAGAAGGGCGAGGACCCCGGACGCGGCTAGATAGTTGATGTCGTGGCCAGCCATGTCGGCGTATCTGCCGTCGCGACGGAACCCGGTCATGCGGCCGTAAATGAGACGCGGGTTGATGGCGAGCAGCTCATCTGGACCAAGGCCTAGTTTCTCCAACACGCCGGGCCGGAATGGGTCAATGACAACGTCAACGTGCTTTGCGAGGCGCTTGATGAGGGCCACGCCGCGAGAGTTTTTCAAGTCGACGATGATGGATGATTTATGGCGGGCAAGCATATCGGGGGTTGGCACAGCGCCTTCGGCATTGGATGGAGGCCTGTCGACGCGGAGAACTGAGGCTCCGGCATCGGCGAGTATGAGGCCTGCAAAGGGGCCTGATGAGAGTTGTTAAGATGATGAAGTTCAAGATGGCAGATGGAAAGGTGGGCCATTATCAAGATGAGAGCGCGATGGGCGAGGTTCGTGTAACTGGCGAATTGTGTGGTGAGATGATGAAAAGATGTGCTTACCAGGAGCAAGACCGGCAAACTCCAAGACTTTGATTCCTTTCAAAGGAGGGGCTGAAGCCGCTGCCGCCATGATTGCCGTATTGATGGCGGCGCCTCTGTGAATCTTGGAGATTGATGTTGGGTCTGGTGTACTTTTGAATCTTGTCAGAAATTGATTGGGCGTGTGAGATGAGCTGAAACCGATGCGGTGGGCCGAGGTTTAGCGTGTGGGGTAATAGCCGATTGGCCGTGGCCATCATGTTCCGTATAAAGTAGGCGGCAATGTTTGGTATATAGTTGTATTAGAAAGGTTTATAGTATTATTCACATTTGTTTCAAGGAATGAGATGAGAAATGGGAATTAAGTCGTAGCAGCATTGTCATAAAAAAACATCGGACTGAGAAGGTTAGAGCGGCGACTGTGCAACAACAAGTCGACGCAAGTTGGTGAGCGTTATCCTGTCAACCAGAGAGTTGGTAGCCCCTGGTCTGGGAACTATTCCATCTCGCTCTCAGGGCTTGGATTTCTTCATCCAGCTTAATCCCCGTGCTGGATGATATCTGGCGGAAGCATGATATGAGCGACTCCTGTTGCGACGGATGCGTCATGTCTCGAGCAATCCACAACAGCCCCGCGAGGAGAATAGGATCCCACTGCTCCGCGAAATCATTGCGCGTTGCGGTTCCGGCGATTTGCTGAGCGTGCCAGCTCAGCGAAGACAGATGACGCTGGCGGCTAGATAGTCGAAGAAGCCGGGGTTTGCGTAGGAGAAGAAGGCGGGATGATATGTGATAGACAATATTACACTGTAGCGCAATTGAGCTAGTGTAGACGGGTATCGGGAACGAGGAATCGTTGTCAGCGTCGATTTGGCCAGCTTCGACACTGCGTATTTCCAGAATGGGCTGCATCTCGACCGGGCGGCTGTGGTACCACTGCTGGCAGTTTGACCATAGGGAGGACCATTTCGATGAGAAATAAGAGCCTGCAGTGGGGGACATGGGTTCTTGAGGTTGCCGACATGTAGAAAGGCGGTGAGGTAGAAGCAATATGCTGACTGTTGTTGCCATTGAGTAGTTGGAGACAGCTGGCGAGTTGAATTAGACAGGCATTGTAAATGGACTTTGTCGATAACGGAAGAGTACGGTCCGCTGGGTCGTGATTCATGGCGAATCCCAAAGACGTCAGCGGGGGTTGGTCTGTCAACAATGACGCTGCGAGGTCTTTTGAACAAGAATATATTAGTCAAACGTCCAACTTGGAAGACTTTCCTGTAATGGCGAATCATGGGCAAAGATGATAAACTAACCAATCCTGGAGTGAAATCGCAACAAGGTTTCGAGCGGCTCTCCAAACCCCGAAAAGCTATTGGTATTCCTCGTAGACTCATCTGATTGGAAAAAGGAGAGTCTTCTCCATTGAGAAGGATTCAGAGTGAAGACCTCTCCCAGGGCCAGTAACGCCAGCCCAATCCGCCTTACCCTTGGCTCTTCAAGGGCAAGAGACGGGTCGGTATCTCGCTGGAGCACTGTAGGCCCTCCATAAGCCGAGCTGGACCTAACCAGCTGGCTAGACGCAGCCGACGAGATCGCAGACAAGATTGACCGCCGCCTCTGCGCAAGTAGCATGATTTCAGTCCCAAAGGAAGACCCTACGTCGCCTGCTTCAATCCACGGCGCAAGGTTATACTGAAAGTGAAGCAGTGTGGCAGTTTCATTTTTCACCGAAGCTGCGTGAGTAGTCGTGAAATAGTCTTTCCATTCAGACTGCGGTAGATGGATGGCCGCGAATGGAGAGGCCGTTTTCGACTGAGAACTCGAGCTGCCGATGAAGCTTTCCAAGATGTTCTCATCACCAGGTCCGAGGAGAGGCCGCGGTTCTTCAACATGTAATGACAGCCCCTCATCTTGTGCAGATACCTGGACTTCAGTCGACGGTATCGGAGCCTTTGATGAAGAATTGTTGTTCACAAACTTGCAGCGTCTCGTGTAAGTAGCTTTTTCAACATGTTTGGTGATAAGGTAGTGCCGATTCACTCACCCTCACATTGGAGTAAGATGACGCGGGTTGCTCCGATGAGGGACCGCCTGCCTCTTGGACACCAAGCTTGGGGCCAATGACAAAGGTAAGATCCGGGTATTTACACACGACATTTCTCTCCTGGCAGCTCCCACATGAGGGCTTGCCTTCATCACCTGAAACCAGTCAGCACCTGTTTAGAGTCCAGATTCATCATATATTGCAAAATAACGAGACAGGAATACAACGAGACACGTAGCAAATATGTAAGAGAGAGAATCCATACATTTTCGCCTTCGCTTCCGGCATGAGAGACAGCCTGTCCGGACTCTCCTTTTGGCGTCTGGGATATTGCGAATGACAGGCATTGCATCGTTTCCGAATCTCCAGCAGCGCTATGTCACGACGCGCGTCATTGCAGCCCCGCTCACTTCTGAAGCAGCAGCCAACAGCGAATTGGTCTCGAAGACTGACGTCCGCGAGATGTACAGCCGCTGATGGGATCTAGAATTAGAATAACGTCGAGTTTGGCTCGCTGACTGTTCTTTCGTACTTGGAATACAGAAATCGTTAAAAGCCGATGTTCTAGCGCCCCGCTACTGGGGTGCATGGCGTGTGGGGCAGCCCCGTTAATGTGCATGGATTTATTGCCAATTGTAGTTAGATCAGTGTACAGGCCTTTCCTCACTATGAATGTCATTGCAACTTTCTCAATCTCTTCGCAACATCGTGTACGTAATCTCGTGATATTTTAATATTCTAGGATTAGAGTACATCAACCACCACTCCCAAAGCTTGTTTCAGCTGCCGTCGTTTCATATTCAGCGACACAGCGGGAATAATATCGAGTTGTCAAAGGATTGTGTCAATTCGGACTAGCAAAGAAGTGGGAAATGGTACTGTAAGCAGTGGTTTATTTATTATAGTTTACGACACCAAGGCACAGACCGTAAAGTTCTCAAAGGAAAAAAAAAGTAAGCATTAATTAAGATGGGTGTTGGCCAAATTCATATCGTGACTAATAATACTCCGTTTCATTCATTACAAGTAGTGGCACATGTCTCATGCCAGCAGCCGTCTCCCCTTTTCACAGCTTCTCAATCTGCGACTCGTGGATATCTCTCTTCTCGTACTGGGCCGCCGAGCGAGCCTCGACGAGAGCAACCAGGCCAACCTCCTCCTGCACCTCTCTCATCAGGCGGGCGTCAATCTCGCCAGTGCGGCTCTTGAACACTCGGTCCATGTCCTCGAGCGTGGCGTTCTTGGTCTCGGGGAGGAAGAACCAGACGGCAAAGATGCCCACAACGAGGAACCCGGCGAAGAAGATGTAGGTTCCCCAGGCCCAAGCCTCGAGCATGGGGGGGACGAAGAAGGCAATGGCGAAGTTGTTGAGCCAGTTGCTCATGGCACCAATGGAGGCGCCCTTGGCGCGGATGGAGAGGGGGAAGATCTCAGAGACGAGAGTCCAGGAGACGGGGCCCCAGGTGGCTCCGAAACCAGCAATGTAGACCCAGATGAGAGCTAGAAGAGTGCCTAGTTAGCTAAATGTCCTTTTTCCATCTTGGGTGCTTGAAGAGATTGTCAAACTTACCAACTGCTACCCAGCCAGCAGCGGCGTGGTGAGGCCAGTCGTGGCGGAACTTGGCAACGATGATACCAACAATGACCATGCTGACGGCCATGACAATGGAGCCAACGAGCAGCATGGGCTTTCGTCCGACCTTGTCAATGATCAACTGCAGATGTCGAGTTAGTTGGCTGTTGATACAATGCAGGTGTACGATGAAGACTTACCATGGCGGGCACAGTGCTGACGATGAAGACGACTCCGGTCACACCAGTTGCCAACAGAGCGGTGGTGCCTCCAGTCAAACCCAAAGTGATGAAGATGTTGGTTGCGTAGTAGATGATTGCGTCGATTCCACTGCACCAAAGTTAGCAAATTGAAGAGTAGACCACACATTTATAGATTTTTTTCCTCACCTCCACTGCTGGAAGAACATGATGAAGAAACCAGTCAAGACTCGCTTGATGTTGTCCTTGGAGTTGAGGCACATGGCGTATTGCGCAAACTGTTCGATAAAGGCATTGCTCTTCTTGCTCGCCAGCTTGGGCAAGTCGCGCTCAAAGACTCGCTTCTCGAAGACGCTCTCGGCCTTGATCTCGAGGTACTCGATCTGGACAAGCTCGTCGTCGACGGGCAGCTTTCGCATCCAGGCCATGGTCTTCTTGGCCTCCTCGTCGCGGCCAACCTTGACCAGCCATCTGGGCGAGAAGGGCATGAACCAGATACCAATGGCGAGGGCCACCGCGGGGATTCCCTGGATGATGGAGGGCAGTCTCCAGGCGAGGTTTGTCTGGCCCTCGCCGGTTCCACCAATAAAGTTGCTGCAGTATCCGACCCAGAAAGAAAGCATGATGCCGAGAATCGTGGCGAACTGGTAAAAGGACACCAACAGGCCTCGCATCTCGGGTGCAGAAAGCTCAGCGTTGTAAAGAGGACCGACGCCACTGAAGAGGCCGACACCGAGACCGGTGAAGAATCTGCCGGCGTACAGGAGCGAAGAGACGCCCTCGTGGGCACCGACGTAGAGGTAGCTACCCAGGATGACCCAGATGCAGGCGATGAACATGGTGTACTTGCGGGAGATGATCTCGCCCAGGACACCGGCTGACAGGGAACCGACGATGCCTCCCAGCTGGAGGACCGATGTCAGCCAGCCGGTAGCTGAAGACGAGCCGACAACCGCAGGGAAGTTGTCCTTGAAACGGGTCATGACCAGGGACTGGCCCAGGACACCCTGCTGGTAGCCATACTCGAAACCACCCAATCTGCAAAAGAAATCACAGCCAGTCAGCATACCTATACTTGTTTGTATATATATAGCAACAGTCACAGTCGGCCAGAAAGATGGTTGATCAAACTCACGATGCAAAAAAGGCAATGAAGAGGACCTTGGGGTTGTTCCGCAGAGACTGCCACATCGTCTTCTGGGCCTCATGGACACGTCGTGCCGGCTCCACGGCCGCAACGCCGTTGCGAGCAACCTCAATATCCGTAGAATCGGAGGACATTGCAAAGTCTTGGTCTGCTGGGTATATAGCTTGAAGAAGCTGTTTGAGGGGGGAGTTGGAGTCACGGCCAAGCAAAAGGGTGGGAGAAGCCCGGATTTAAATGCAGCCCTCCATACTCCGGATTTTCACCCTGTTTACCCCATGTTTCCCATATTTTAAACTGCCACCTCGTGGTTGCGAAAATCTGGAGCCCCCATACGAATCATGTTCCGGCGTCGGTGGGGAAAGGCGAGCAAACCCGCGTGTTCTCGAGGATGATCTGGGCGAGCCGCGGGGGTTCGTAGCCTCTGCCCCTGAGTTGGGAACTGGCCGTCGCCCGCGCTGCGAGTGCCGAGCGGCATCCCGATTGGCCGCGCCGCGCTTCGGCTGTTGCCCGTGGCCTTGCATGTGGCGATGGCTTCACTAGAGCGGCTAAAGAGAGCCATGTCGGCCGCCAGTCCCGTTAAGGCAGCGTAGCCTACGGAATACGCGCTCTCGAGGCTTCTCGCCATCCCGCTTCGTGCTGACAAGGGGGGGGGGCCTTGACTGACTCGATGCGACGCTCATGTCATGTGCCCGGCGCACAAGAAAACTCGACCTCCAACCTCCAACCAAGAAACGGGCAAATCGTGCCGTTAGTTTTGCTGCTAGCCCCGCGCCTCTGGAGGTTGGCCGGGTTTGCGGTTGGGATTGCGGAGAGAAGCCAAACTTCTCCAAGCATCTGGATTTGATCGATCCCCTGGCCCAGGTTCCACTTGAGCTGCTCCCCGAATTATCCCCAAAATTTCCACGTGGAGAGCCGAATTTTTTTTTCTTCCTTATTCTGTCCTTGTTTTTTTCCCAAATTAACGTGATACGAATCGTTAGTGGTTCGATTTTATTACTTCATCCATTTGTCTAGCTGGTGGATCTCGTCATCTTCTCGGCCCCCTCCAACACCGCAGCTGACCGAGATTACTCACTCTAGCACAATTCCAAAAGTCACGCCAGGAATCCTTGATATCAGACCAGGTGGCAGGGAGGTGGACTCTGGACTCGGGCAAGCAGACAAACCAGGGAGGAAGAGGGAGAGAAAAAAAAGAAAAATTCTGAGCAAATAATTCACCCCCAATGGCCACTGGCAATGGACGATCCAACGACTAACCAGGTTGACGGGGACGCCTTCATGTCCCCGACCTCGCTCTCTCCCTTTGACGATTACGCTGCCAATCCACGGTATATCGAGCTTCAGGAAGAGCTGCGAGGTCTGCTCTTTGCCGGAGTGTCGAGTCTCGACCCGAGCAAGAGCGCAACGCCCGAGCCGGCCGCCGACGAGGCAGACCAACATGACCGGGCGCCGGTGCCGTCCTCCAAGAGCCTCGACTTCTCGCGGGTCTCGATCCCCAAGATGAGGCTCGTCAAGTATCTCAAGAACTGGGTCATTGAGTGCTCGCCGTACCTCGACAAGTTCGACGAGGCGCGCCACTTTGGCATCCAGGTGCCCCTGCTGGCGCAGAGCTCGCCGGGCCTGTTCTACGCCGTGCTGGCCTTTTCGGCGCGCCAGATGGAGAGAAAGGCCTGTCTGGAGAAGAGCTACGACAGCCTCGAGCTGTACCAGGAGAGCATCCGGCTGCTGGCGCCGGGGCTGCAGGCCAAGGACCCCAACATGCTCGTCACGGCGTGCATCCTGGCCGTGCTGGAGCTCATGTCCGGCAGCCCTCGCAACTGGAGGCGGCACATTGAGGGCTGTGCCTCGCTCTTTGCCTTTTACGAAGTCACTGGCTTCTCGGGCGGTCTCCTGCAGGCCGTCGTCTGGTGCTGACGCTCGCATGGAGCTGTGCGGCGCCATCATCTCCGGCGGCGCCGAGAGCACCGTCCTCAGCCTGGACAAGTGGGTTCCCCCCGTGCCCGAGGGCCTTGACGCGTCCAAGTCGCAGGCCGAGGATTTCGTCAAGAGCATCTTTTACCAAAAGGGCCGCGAGACGCCCGACATGCACGCCAACTGGGCCGTCTACCTCTGCGCAAAGGCCTGCGACCTCATGTACCGCCAGGTCAGGCTCGTTGAGCTGGGCGAGCCCGACGAGACCGACGACCGGCCGTTTGTCGACCGGTGGCGCCGCCTCTGGTCCGAGCTGCAGTTCTGGCGCGACACGCGGCCAAAGTGCCTGCTGCCCATCATGACGACCGAGGCCAGCGAGAGCCAAATCTTCCCCATCATCCTCTTTGCCCACTGGGCCGCCATCTCCAGCAACCAGCTCTACCACGCGGCGTGCATAGTCATGCTGGAGATGAGGCCGCCCGGCGAGACGCTGCCCAACACGCTCGAGTACTCGGCCGTCTGGCATGCCCAGCGGGTGTGTGGCATATCGTGGACGAACCCTCACCGCGGCAACTTGATCAATGCGATCCAGCCGCTTTACATTGCAGGCAGGCTGTTGACGCATCCGAGAGAGCATCTCGAGGTGGCTCGGCTGTTCAAGATTATCGACAGAACGACGGGGTGGGGTGCCATATGGCGACTAAAGGACCTGGAAGCGGAATGGGGGTACGAGTCGGGAGAGATTTTAAGCATGATTTGATACCCGGACACACATTGTCATGCACAGCATGGATTGATGAAGCATACGAAACGGCATGAGACACTGTACGAGGCAAACCTATGAATGTATATAACGAAACGCCATGTATGACACCGAACCTTGACCATTTACATAAACCCATACTTGTACATAGTAATTGATTCCATTCTCTTATTCTTGACAGTCTCTCCTTTTTTATCTAGTCCTCGGGCGCCCTCGCACAGCCGGGGACGAACCAAAAATTCCCGCTGTACACGGATGTTGTCAGCAAAAAGGAGATGAGGCCATAGACACCCACGTTCTCCAAGCTCTCGAGGCCTCCTCTTGCTGATACCATGGACCTTGCGGCATGGGCATGGGTAAACGAGACGTCATTGTGACCCTCAAAGTACTGCGGCACGGATTAGCAGCTGCCTCCGCCGACGAGATGGACGACTTACCGCTTCTGAACACAACTGCATAGCCAACGTAATGGTCTGATAGGTCGGCCGCTCTTCGCCCTCGAGGGCCTTCTTCATCATCTCAATGCAGGTGAGCCGGTATCGCTCCACCAGAAAGTAGCACTTGGCCGCCTCTTCCGGGTCCTTGGTGTTGAGGGCGCGCCTGTGATAGCCTATGTAGAAAATACAGGCGAGGAGGCTAGGGTATCTGATGGCAAAGGGGACAAAGGATGTTTTCATGCGCTTCATGACGGGAGCGATCTGGTCGCGGGGGAAGCAGATTTCATAGCCATACTTGAGAACCCAATCCAGGTCTTGATGATGGTAGACAAGGTCAGCGTATGCTCGTGCCTGTTTAAGCAGTGTATGAAGGTAAAGGGGGGATGCAATGGCAAGGGGGATGTGATTGGTGTTTACACTTACAGAAATTAAACGTTGCGTATTCGTCATCCGTCAGTTCCCAGGCAAAGGACCCGTTCCACCCATCCCTCCTCGCATCGCCAATCATCTGCCTCGGGCAAGGCACCTCCGCATGCCGATCCAGGGCTCCCGTCTTGGGAGCAATTCTCCGAAACCCTCGGGCGAGCACCCCCTCCTTTTCACCGAGAGACGAAGCCTGCGGGAGCCGTGCTCGAACTGGCGGTGCAGCCGCGTTTGCGGAGGCGGAGGCCGGGCTCTCGGTCCGGCCGGGCGAATCCGCAGCCACGGTTGCAGTTGTAGATGTAGATGTAGATGCAGATGCAGATGCAGAAGACGATGATGAACAGCAGGCCTTGCCCGCCTTGCGCTGGCGGCGCCGGGCGTGGGAGTCCTTGGCTACGTGAGACCGGATCTGGCTGAGGCGTTTGGCCGAGGTAGATTCACTGGGGTGAGCTGTGTTGATGAACTGGAGCTTGATTACCGACGAGCCGGGCTTGGTGACGGTGGTTGTGGCGGAGGAGCTGCTGGAAGAGGATCGTGCTGGCCGAGGAATAGGCAACCTGGGGATGGTGAGCGGTTGATGCAGCATGTCGTCGTTGTCGTTGTCGTCGTCCACTCTCTGGAGAGAATTATGCATCATGTCCGCAGTCCTTCGTCACGAAGCTGGCAGAGACACTCGGCTCCTGGAGGAGGACCAAGTGGGAAGGTGTAGACGGTAGATATGTCTGACTGGGCTTGCTAGGAGTAGTAAGATAAGCTGTACATAGGGTGCCCCTGTAACCTGTACATGTACATAGGCAGGTTTCCTTTTTTTAGCGCAAAAGGAAAGCTGTACAATAACACCGGTAAAATACCGGCTATTTAATTCGATCTTACAGTGTGTATTTTCTTCCTTTAGCACTGTATTTTATAGCGCCGGGAGCAATCTAGTCCGGAACGACCGTAGGGAGTGAAGGTGTTGCTAGATTGTCGACCAGAGCGGTCTGTTAACTAAAATCCTCATCTGCAGCGGTAAGTTTTGGTACTGTAATGCACTATACTAGTTAGCTGGGTATATGCTTTTAGTTGTAATAGGAAACCTGTACAATATATTGTACAGCTTTCCTTTTCTTAGCGTAAAAGGAAACCTGCTTTTGTACATGTATAGGTTACAGGGGCACCCTATGTACAGCTTAACTGTATACTCGGGCTTGCTAGGGGCTTGTCCGCGGCCATTAATTCACTCGTACTGTAAGAAAAGCGTCAGAAGCCACTGGAAATGGCGTGTGAATAAGCTCAAAGGAGCGTCACCTGCGATGTTTGGCCAGAGTTGAGGCTGACGGGGATGGTGGTGGAAATTGTAAGTACCGAGTGAACCGGGGTTCCGTTCGGGGCTGGGCCAATCGCGGGAGCTCAACCGAAAGCTGCAAATTCCTAAACGGGACAGGAGTCGCCATTATCAAGGCGTAGCGTGTGATGATGATGCGACGGCACAGCTTTTGTCCCGTGTCAAGACCAAGTTTTTAAATTTCCATCGACGTCGTCTGTCTTTTTTCGAAAAAGAGGCCATTTGTGCCATCTTGAAGCAGTTGTGAGAAAGAAAAAGACGGCCATACACAGCTTGTAGCCGACTCTTGCTGATTTGCCGAGCGACAAATCAAGGTGCCTCTGAGCGGTCTCGCGCAATACGAGCCAAAAAGGGCAATCTTATCCATGGCAGCGAGCCGGTCACAAAGTTTATATCGTCTCTGACTCTCTTTCTAGGCTTGGTAACATGCGCAAATTCTCCAATGGCTTCCAGGATACCCGTGAGGGTATCATGCAGTTGGTTCAACCTGCAAGCTTCTCTGGAAATATCCACGCTCAGAAAAACCGAGGGCGAGAAGATGATAAACACCCGCACGTTGAATTATACCTGCTACGATATCTATATTTTTATAGCAACTGCTACTATTTACATGGTCAAATTCAGGTGCTAGTTGTATAGGGCGTTCCCTTCTCAGTTACTACCTCCCTACGCGCAAGGGCAAACATCATGCCATGCCAGCCAGAGATGTCTTACCCCTGATTGCAGTCCTGCAGCTTTGCAAGGTTGAGATGGATGGCGACAGCTTGTACCATGTTATCCACCGACTCATTCAATGCAGGGTCTTGGAGCTTGCATAGGCGTCAGTCAAGCACTTTTCCAATTACAAAGACAAGATTGTACGAACCAACCACTTCTTACCGCACCGGGGGCAAATGGCAGCCGAGGCTGAAATCCCTGACGAGGTCGAGGTCTACGAATTCTGGTGAGGTGGATGAGGACTGTGGCACGCGGTCTATGCGTAGCTCCAAGTAAGAGGTTCGTCAGTATGGAATTGCAACGACGGGAATATCTATGGCGTTTGGGCCAAGCAAAACTGACTACACATGTGGAACGAGAGTTAATGGGGAGCCTACCACATCGTCTGTATCTAGTAGTTTGCAAATGAGTCTCTCGGTGCATCCCAATCTCCCTCTCAGACTCCCAGGGCACCATCTCAACGCATGCCCAAACCGTAAAACGGATAGCGATAGTTTTTCTCCTATACTATAGTCTCTCGACGAAAATAACAAAACTACGGGGTGCGACACCTGCCAGAATCTCCCGGTTGGTCCGGGCTGCGATTGAACTCGGGTTTGGAAAGCTCGTACTGCATGTTCCATCATCTCGAGCTGACAGGCGACAGAGTGCGTTCAATTTTAGACGCTTCTTGCATACATGTATGTAGCTAAATCGCCGTATGTTTTCTGACCTACTTTAAGGCTTTCTCGCATAGATATCTGGTCAATCTCCCTTACCCCAAACTAGCCGGACTGCGATGCGACGGGGCGACGGCCAGCGAAGAACTGGATCGACAAGTTGACTTGAATAAACAAGGTAATAGTAATCAGACTAGATGTCTCAATGGAACTCGATGCCCCCTCGGACGAGATATGTATCCGACCGCGATGTGACTGCACAGTAGTACTTTGCTTACTTGCAACCAAGAAGATGGTTCTGGTCAATTCACGCGAACCGCAATCGGATAGGGTGTCCTCCGTCAAACCCATGGAAAGTAGTTGGCGTTATTAGCGTGGACTCGTGCTGGGTAGAGGCAGAGACGCCTGCTTTGATGGCGAAATGACCCTGTAAACGCTTCTGCAGATGTGTCGCTTTACATTCAACCAACTGGATGGACACACATCCAACTACAACTTGAATAGCGAATGTGCGATGGGACATGGGAAGCAACAGTACCAGTCCAAACAGACGGAGTAAGGACATGAATATCGCAGCGAAGCAGTGTGAAGAAGACAAGAGCGTTACTCGCTGTAGACATATTTTATGGGCCAGTTGTTGACTGAGAATAGCAATATAATATCCGGCCTATGTACACCCCAGTGTCTTACACCAGATAGCTCTTCCTTTGACGCGGCAGACAACTCACCGAATTCCAACTTTAATCATCTGCTTGCAAACCCTGGGCAAGAGCAGTTGCGCGGGCGGAGATGAAGCCTCACAGCCCTTGCCTACAAGATGGCCAAGATGCCCAATTTGCGAGAAATATGGGTGGGCTTTGCGTATAATGCAAACAGCCGCCGACATCTTTCCTCTTCATACAACCATGGCACCACGTCATCACCAAGAAGTCAATGACCGACAAGCAGGCAACGGAACCTCGTAATGAAATGGAATTGCATAGCAGAGCACTGAGAGTTTTGCACCTCTTCAGCTTGTCAGCTTGTCCATTCCAGTTGGCTGTAAACTTGCAAATTTGTTCAATTGCAATACGGTTACGTTCACTCTTACTATAGCTCAAGTGCTGCAAGTCCTCATTCTTGTTTCCATTTAAACCAAGATACAAGGAAGCTTCTTACCACCTCTGGATGCTGGCGTCCATCCACAAAAAGCTACTGTCAAAAAAAAATCGACCTCTGATTCCTCAGATTCATCGGGGTCGCCGACCTCGTACCCATCGTTCTCGTCAAAGTCGCTCTCCTCCTCTTGGGCTTCAACTCGACATATCCTAGGCAAAACAATGGCCGTCATAAAATGCTCTTGTCTCAAGAGGTGCATAGACTACTCACTCATCCATTACAGACGTCGTGGTCATCTCGATCATTGTCTCATCGTTCAAGCTCTCCGCTTCCGAGTGGTAAAACTCATCAAGATCTAAACGGCAAATATTTCATCTAAAAGTGCCTTGACAAGCTTACTGCTTCTGACGCCTAGTTTATCTTTAATGCCGTTGGTAATGACTGTATCGAGGTTAGAACTAGTTATGAACACAGCTGCTTTGTTCTTCAGCGCTACATCAATTACACAACCGGCCAATTCAGCACATCACCGAGCATATACGCATCTTGGTGCAAGACTCGTTGTCCAGTACATCATCGACCTGAACGAGCCCGCCTTCACCGAGCCCATCGTTGCCACGTTCCAAGGCCATATCAGCCAGCTCTCCCACCACAAGTTCAGCTCCCACGTTGTTGAGAAATGCTTACGCTGCATCAGCTGCCCTGGGGAATATCTGCTGCATCCGTAGCTTCCTTTGTGTTTCTGTCATGATGATCCTGCTCAATAAGCACTGCCATTAGCAGGCTTGTTGCTTCGCAAGAGGGAATGCAAAGTGCAGACTTACTAGAAGACGGTAGCGATAGTAGCAGATACCACAAGATCATCAAGGCGTCCTCGATCCAGCTGCATGCATGCCTGGAAGGATTCACTCAGAGACTAAAATGCATTAGCAAATGGTTACGAGAACTGCAGCATTCTGTCCAATCACGTAGCAAATGAGAAGAGTGTTTGGTTGAAGTTGGCTAAAGTGCTTTATGAGTGTCTCTCGTTGAAGCTGTCCCCGATGTAGACTTGTGGCTGCATAGAGAGATTCGCCCAGCGGAGCCAACTAAAACGCAAGAAGAGCCATAATCCCATAGGCTAACATCTGTGATGCGCTTACTTTTCCTCTGTGTAACCTTGCCTTTTTTATTTCCATACTTTTGTTATTTTCTCCACAAAAGATTGCTGTCTGCTCGCTGTCTGCTCATATATAAATATCTTATAAGAAGTGGATGGTTTTTTAGCTTCCTGGGTATCTGGTGTAATTGCTACATTCTTTTACTATCCCTACTAATTTACCATTCTCTAGTATCTGTGACTATTACTATTACTATTTTGGACACATTATATTTCTGAATTACAGTGCTGCGCTCTCTGTTGTAACATGGGTTCCTCTTCTTTCTAGTTGAATTCTTGCCGATAATAAATCATCTTGTACTACATAAGAGCCGGACTCCGCCATGGTGACGGCGTTGTTTGAATCCTTTAGACTCCTCTGGGTTGAAATACGCAATGCAAGGCAAGGGGCCAAAGTCGGTCGGCAGAGCCGATGTTTGTCCGCGAGGCATCCGTGGCGCAGCAGATGCCTCGTAAGTAGTGAGGCGGGTTGGAGGAATGAAAGAAGGCTTATGCTGCATCGTCAATGCCTCCAAGCACTTGAACTGAGAACTGACTGGGCTGTGACGTAACCCGGCACAGCCACTACAACACACATGCAAAATACATACACAATCACGCACACGGGCAGCCGTGCAAAACAGCAAATAAATCACGGTGTCGCCTCGCTGATTCCAGTCGAGAAACCACAGACTCGCCCGCTGCTTTGTACCTTTGGTCTCCAGCAGGTGTTCAATACCTATTTAATCTCATCCAATCCTCTACTATTAGTCATGGGAAAAGGAAGCCAAAGCCGGAGCGGGAGCAGCTCAAAGCCGGCGCCGGAACAATCTCACGGCGCACCGGCCGACCTTCCGCAAGAGGTGATTCCCTTCAACCCGGTGCCGGCATACCAAGAATCGCAGTCAGGGCCGTCAGATTCGGCCTCCTTGTCCATCTCCCATTCGCTCTCGCTCTCTGCCTCGGCCGGAACCTCAGCCCTGGCCCCAACCGTCACCTCGCCGTTTAATTTCCCTACCGATGGCAAAGGCAAAGACGGCGCCGTGACGGTCCCTCCGCCCGTCTACAAGGTCGGGTCCTCCAGCAGCAGCTCCAGCGCTGCCCGAACCATTGCCTTTCCGCAGATCAAGCCGGATCCAGACTCGCCTTTCCTGGTGGCGTATGCCCCTGTTCTCCTCAGCTATGGCATCACCGAGGAGACGTGGCGGTCGTTTATGATGACCATCTCGGCCTTCCTGACGGCCACCATATCGGATCGCGCCCTGTCACATGCCACCGATGTCGCTGCTCACATGGGCCAGAGTCCCAAAAACTTGGGCAGAAACGTGGCTGCCCACGCAAAGTCCATTGGCAAAAACGTGTCGGACAATGCCAGGCGTGGCAACATCATGGGCGCTGCCATGGGCCTCATCGGCGGCACCATTTCCCTGCCGATATCCACGGCCCTGGGCGTCGTGGGCACCACTCTGTCGCTCCCCGGCCAGGCCATTGGCGCCGTGACCAAGAGGCCGAGAACCCCCCCAGGAGAGAGCCGCGACGTATGCGGCCGTGGCAAACGAAGAGTGGCTGCACATGCGCGGCTTACACGCACATTTGTTTGATTCCGCCGGGTTGGCCCATCATCTGGGAATGCCGCTGGATACGTTGTTGAGCTTGGCCTGGGAGACCAAGGAGAGCGATGCTGCGAGACAGATGAGGGCACTGGAGCCGCATATCGCTGGGCTCGACGTTGACGAGGGAGCGAGTTTGCAGCTCAAGACGCAGACGTTGTGGCTGGTGTTGATGCCTGGACAGCAACCCTCTTCAAGTTGAGCCAGTCTGTGGAAGAATACGTGATGCCGTCACAGGGGCTGTAGAGAGATGGCCGAGCCTGGAGTAATGGTTTTCTTATTAGTAGGGCAAGGGATATGGGTACATGTAGTTGATTCTCCTCGGGACAGGTCAATGTCTGAAACTTTGATTATAGAAGCACAAGCAATGAATACATAATGGCATTTGGAATCATGTTGAAACAGGTGTAAAGGATATCGCAGCCATCTTGGTGATGTGGTGTAATACTACACGCAGTCTTTATATTGTGAAGAGCTCCTCTTATGCAGTCTCCAGCTACCCTGAAGCCACTAGAATATACCTATGTAGGTACTCAGCAAACCATCCAGCGTGTGACTATCAATTATTTTCTGCACATGTCTGCAAGATTGCTGCTTCTCATTTCTCGGCATATTCCAGCAAAGTCGACTCGGAGATATAATCCTGGCAATTGCGTGATATAAAAAAAAAAACGAAATTAGAGCTGGTCCCCGAGAGCGCCAACCGCGCTACACAAAGTCAAATGATATGTTGGGATATAAATCAGGAGAATAATGCATCTTTCAATCACATAATGAACAATGTCAGCCAGAAAAGAAGAAAGAAATACAAAATCTGCTGATAATTCTACTCCTTCATAACGAGAAACTTGCCACTGCCAAGGTAGTGGGGTCGGTGATACGACAGACAAGCCGGGCGCTGGATCGAAATCCCGGCCGGCCATCATACGAGGATATACGGCGGGAAGCGCTGTTGGCCGCTCCACGTGGGACGGGCTCCAGTGAGAGAACACTAAGCTTGTGCTGCTATCTGATATCTAGGTATGTACTCTACTACGGCGAGCTATATTTTTTTTAATCCTTTCAAGGCTAGGGGATCTATAGCGGGAAGCGACAACTCTTTACCCGACTCACTCACGACTATTCTCTTTTTTCCTCTTATTCCCGTCGTTATTTTCAAGACATTTTGTTTAAAAATAAATGAAAAGAAAAACAGGAAATCAGTTCATACAGAATATGATTGAAGAAGCGCCACCCGCCGTCATTGACGATGCGCCAGCCGACTCAAAGACCCACGACGTTGAAGGTGTCGTCGAAGAATCCGCAGATACCCGCGTCTTGGTGAGACACTGAGCCAGTCCTTTGCGACGGCGTCAAACTTGTGTGCTGACAACTACAATGACAGACAAAACTCGGATACAAGCCCGTATGTTCAAACACTTTAATTCGTCTTACCTTTCAAAGTGTAGCCGGAAAATCTCACACGAGGTTGATTTTTGCAGGTGCTTCATCGAACCTTTAATTTGTTTCACAATTTTTCAACCACCTTTGGTACGCATCTCACCCACTTCCAACAAATCCAAACAAGAAGCATCAAATGATGAATAACTCACATTTATAAACAGCGGCTTTGTACTTCATCGGCGGTGTCCGCGTCACCTTTTCAACCGGCATCGCTGCCGGCGGCAATCTCGCCTACTGGTGAGCCTCATCCCCTCCTCCCCCCCCAAATCGCAATGACAGCCTCATGTCGTCTTGTTACATGTACTCACGGTGATTTCCTCCCCCTCAACAGGACAAGCTTCATCGTGACGTGCGTCTTCAGCTTCATCAGCGCCGCCGTCATTGCCGAAATCTGCTCGTCGCTGCCGCTGGCTGGGTCCATCTACCTCTGGGCGGCCGAGGCTGGAGGGCCTCGATATGGACGCCTGTTTGGATATACTGTAGCCTGGTGGAGCACATCCGCATGGACGACATTCTGCGCGAGTATGTTCTTTTACACGTCTTTTGCTGAGAATGAGATGAAGAGTCGAGCGGCTGACGGAATCTACCGCAGGCAACACGCAGGGGGCTGTTAATTATATGCTGTCGGTATGTCTTGTCAACGTCCATACTGCCCGACGGCGATGTATGACTGATCCAACTGCGTGTAAATAGGAAATCGTTGTCTTCAACCTCGATTTCCCTTCAGATCCCTCAGACGTCAAGTTCCGTGCCGTCCAGTGGATTTGCACCGAAGTCCTCCTGGCTCTCGCCGCCATCTGGAATCTTCTCCCCCGTGAGTACATGTCTACACAACACACTACTCTCACCTCTAGTTCTTTCAAGCCATAAAGTCACGTAAATCAACAGCTTACACGTCCCAACCAGCTAAATACTTCAAATGGATCTTTTACCTCTCCACCGGCTTCGTCCTCCTCGACTTCGTCCTCAACATGATCTGGCTGCCCATCGGCACCGCCCGCACGATTGGCTTCCGCTCCGCCCACGACGCCTTCATGACCACCTACAACGGCACCGGCGCCTCCCCCGGCTGGAACTGGTGCCTGTCGTACCTCGCCACCGCCGGCATCCTCATCGGCTACGACGCCTCTGGCCACGTCGCCGAGGAGACGCGCAACGCCAGCGTGAATGCGGCCAGGGGCATCTTCTGGAGCACCGTCGTCAGCGGGCTCGGCGGCTTCGTCGTCGTTATCCTCTTTCTCTTCTGCACCGTAAGTTTTGTACCAGGTCCCATGGAATATTGAGCTGTGTTGGTTGGCATCTGACACGCAATTTCTCACAAGCCCGACCCGGACACCCTCTTCTCCTACGGCAGCGTCCAGCCATTCGTCCCCCTATACGCCGTGATCCTCGGGCAAGGCGGCCACATCTTCATGAACGTAGTCTGCATCGTCGCCCTGTGGTTTGTATGTTTACCCCCCCCCCCTTTCAGCATCTCTTCTTGGCTCCATAGCTTCTCGCGCTGACTCTTTCCACGATAGAACACCGCCATTGCCGTCCTTGCTGCTTCACGCCTCGTCTTTGCCGTCGCCCGAGACGGTGTCCTGCCCTGGTCATCCTGGGTCTCCAAGGTCGTCGACGGCCAGCCGCGCAACGCCGTCATCGTCGTCTGGGTCGTCGCCTCCATCATCACCTGCACCATCCTGCCCTCTTCCGTGGCCTTTACCTCTCTCGTTTCCGCCGCCGGTGTCCCCTCGGCCGCAGCCTACGGGCTCATCTGCCTCGGCCGGCTCCTCCTCACGCCAAAGACGTTCCCCAAGCCAGCATGGAGCCTCGGCCGCTGGAGCAAGCCCTTGCAGGCGATTTCCGTCCTGTGGAACGGCTGGGTCGTCGCCGTGCTCTACTCGCCGTATGTGTTCCCCGTCACGGGCGATACTTTGAACTATGCGCCCGTCATCATGGGCGCCGTAACCATCTTTGCCGTTGCGTCGTGGTGGATCATTCCGGAAGACAGGTGGCTGCCCAGTCAGCGCATAAAGGAGCAGCTGCTGGCAGGAGAGTCGGCTGATGAGGAATGAATTTTGAAACCCCTGAGAGGACGTTTGATTGCCATCAAGATGGGGTTGGGCGGAGTGAGTGTGCATCTAATATAGATACCCAGTAGATAGATAATGGACTTTTTGAATTAGCAGACTGTTGAGTTGCAATTACATGGACGTTGCCTAGTGTCTTACAGTCGTAAAACAAGGATATGACTAGGTATGTGTGATTCATACACGCGTCGTCACCGTTGCAGAAGATTGGTTATAACGGATATCTTTTTAAACAATCACTAACATCCTCGCTATGATGGATATACATCCTCGCTATGATGGATATCGCAACTACCGCTTGACATCAACAATGCCGTACAATCCATCCCATACATGAAAAAAAAAACAACCCAATGGGAACCACCAAGTCCCAAACGCCAAAACGTCCCTTTTTCTAATCCGTTACTCGAATCAAAAAAGAAGAAATCATGAAAAACAAGTAGAAGAGAGAAGAAAAAATTGTAAAAAGCCGCTTAAGCCCACCAGTCACCCTGGTCGTGCATGGCCTCGGCGACCTTGACGAAGCCGGCAATGTTGCTGCCGGCAACCAAGCTGGGCAGCTCGCCCTCCTTGGCGGGGACGTACTTCTGTGCCGTCTCGAGGCCGGCGAGGAAGGCGTTCTTCATAATGTCCTTGAGCTTGTCGTCGACCTCCTTCTCGGTCCAGGTGAGGCGCTGGCTGTTCTGCGCCATCTCCAGGCCCGACACGGCGACGCCGCCGCAGTTGGCGGCCTTTCCGGGGGCGTACCAGACGGCCGCCTGGCCCTTTTCCTTCCTCTGGGCCTCGAACAGGTCAATGGCCTCCTGGGTGCAGCCCATGTTGGAGCCCTCGGCGACGACCAAGACGCCGCCGGCAACGAGGGCCTCGGCCTCGGCCTTGTTGATCTCGTTCTGCGTCGCCGAGGGCAGCGCAATGTCCACCTTGCCGACGTGGATCCAGGGCCGGGCGCCGTGGAAGTACTTGAACTTGTCGCCGTACTGGAAGTCGGTCAGGGGCCGGCGCTGGGCCTTGAGCGCGGCAATCTCGTTGATGTGCTCGGGCTGGAAGGATCCGCTGTCGGGGGCGACGAGCGCGCCGTTGGAGTCGGACAGGGAGACGACGGTGGCGCCCAGCTCGATGCACTTGAGAGCGGCATACTGAGCAACGTTGCCGGAGCCGGAGATGGCGACACGCTTGCCGGCGAGAGAGCCCTTGCCGGCGTGTTGGAGCATGTGCTCCACGTAGTAGACGAGGCCGTAGCCAGTAGCCTCTGTTTTTCAAACAAATCTCGTCAGCAACACAGTATTGGAAGTAGAAGAGAAAATAAGGAGAAGAAGAAAACTCACCAGGTCGAATCAAACTGCCAGCCCAGCTCAGTCCCTTTCCGGTCAGGACGCCCTCAAACTTGTTCCTCGCCTGGCGGTAGGCGCCAAACAGGTATCCAATCTCGCGGCCAGAGACACCAATGTCGCCGGCGGGAACGTCGGTGTCGGCGCCAATGTGTCGAGACAGCTCGCGCATAAAGGCCTGGCAGAAACGGCGGATCTCGTTGTCGGACTTGCCCTTGGGGTCAAAGTCGGCACCACCCTTGCCACCGCCCATGCTGACTAGAGGATGGATTCATGATTAGCTTTTACTTCTCTCTCTCTCTCTCTCTCTCTCTCTCCTCTCTCTCTCTCCCGTCTGCTGATTGTCATCAAGCAAAGGTGGTTCTGCTTACGGCCGGTCAGAGCATTCTTGAAGATTTGCTCGAATCCGAGAAACTTGAGACTATAGCCCTTCTTGTCAGCTCCCATTTGTCTCGTTCCAAGAACAAGGGCAGACGTACATGGACAAGTTGACGGTGGGGTGGAATCGAAGACCGCCCTTGTACGGGCCGAGAGCAGAGTTGAACTGCACGCGGTATCCCCGGTTGACGCGGAGCTGGCCCTTGTCGTCCTCCCAGGTGACGCGGAACTGGATGACTCGCTCGGGAATCGCGGCGACCTGCAGCGCGGTGCGGTATTCGGGGTGCTCCTTGAAGAGGCTGCTGTCTTCGAGGGTGCTGGCCAGCTCTGTGGGCGAGGCGTGTTAGTCTCGTATAAAAAGGACTCGACTTGTTGTTCGTCGAGTTTTGCCATTGATGGAGGGAAACTCACCCTTGTAGGCCTGCTCGAATTCGGGCTCGGAGGGGAGGTTAGACATTTTGTGGTGAGTGTGAGTGTATATCGGGGTCGGTATGGAGTTGATGCGGCGAGTCTATGTATCTATGTATCTTGTGTCGCGTGCTTCAAAGCCACTTTGAACAACAATATCTATAGCAAGACAAGTAATCAAGAAATAAAAGAAAAAAAAGGGGGGAGAAAAGCCAAACATGTCTACCGCGGGAATCAAGCTGCTCTTATATAGATACCATCTTCGCCTCCCTCCCCAAAAAGCCAAGGCCCAAAAAGTCTCGCCATCTCGGCCAAACTCAATGGCCAAGAAAACCCCATCATCGCTTTTCCCCCCCATCCCACCCCCATGGCACGTTACGCCTCGCCAAAGAAAAAAAATCATTATTAAAAAGCCACACGGTTGGCGCTCCGATAGTCGCTCCAGATGGGCTTGCTTTGGGTATGGATGAGATAAGATCTGGAGGGGGGGCGTGCAGTCTATGACGCTGCTCGACAAACACCATGAGAATACATGGAGATAGCAGCCGACGTCTGTTCTCACCACGGTAAAAAAAAAACAGAACCATCAAACGCCTCCAATAATCGCTCACGGGGAAACAAGAAGAATACGCCCCACGCCCCCCCCCCCAAAAAGCGCCATTTAATCCAAAGGGGCTGAATATTCCGTCTCGTCGCCCGGATGTATGTATGTACAGTAGGTACTGTTGATGGAATCACTAACACGGGTGTGTAAGGAGATGTCACGCTCCCATCCTATCAAATCAATACCAAGCCATCAAGTAAAGCATATCGATAATGAAATCACACCAAACCAAGGCGAATCAAGGCAAAGCGTTAAGCAAAATCAATCATCATCCTGGTCTATCAATCCCTATCCGAGCGACGACGCCCGCCTTGATTGGCCGCCGCGGCGCTGCCCGATTTGAAGATTCAATTGCGTCGCCGCATCGCCGCCGGCCAATCGTAGACTTTGGTCAAGATCCAAGCGCGCCGTTACCGGCATGCGGGAAGCAACGCGGAGCTAAAAAAAAAAAAGGCGAATCAAGAGGGTAGCGGATGCAAGGGTGGCGATTGGCTTGGGGAGAGTGCGGTTTGACATGTGCTCAGTCTGGCAAGACATTTTCATCTTGATGATGCGACTCTATATCTACACGTGTAACGGTTTAACCTAGCCTACTTTATCATCTTGATATATAACAAATATACGAAAAGCAAACACTTGAAGATTGAGCAACGCATGCCACCATTTCACAGCGCTACAGGCACAAGCCCAACCAAGACGCCTCTATCAAAAAACACCAACTGAAAAAATATGTCGATAGTATTCCAGTCCCCATAATTTAGACATTGCCTGCTTCACGCCAGTCCTACAATACACACTCGTACAATACATACAATACAATCCCACTGACCCCCAGCCATTGTGCCTCCATGGCACTGCACAATAAAGGCGGCATTAGTCAATCACCACTGTCAGTCAGTCCTCGTACACATCAATCACCCCGTTCCGGTTTCTCCCTACCTACGCAAGAAAAAAAGACGCCCTGCGGTATCGGAGCTCACCGTCAACGCATCAAACCCAGAATTGCAATTCTCAGCTCTCTAGTCGCCCTCCTTAGTCTCGGGGCCAATGAATGGCCTGCATTGCCATGGATGCATTGCCGCGGCCTCGGAATAACCAGGCTCTGCACCTCTTCTTCTCACCGAACGTATATACGCTGCCCTCTCGGCGATGTCAGGAACCCCGTTTCTTTCCCATCATGTCTTGGCAATTTGAATTGTGCAATGCTAATACTTGGACGTAACTGATTCAATCCTTCTCCCTGATAATACTCTGTCTCGGCAAATCAAACTTGTCATGTACATGATTCATAGTCGCACATCTTCTCCTCCACATTACTCACGCAAAACGGCTTTGCAGAACCACAAGGCAATCATGGCGATATACCATGAACCCCCCCCCCCACGCATAGTAGCCCATACATGGACATACACATGCTACAGTATACGAGTACATACGCATGCTCCGCACTCACTCCAGAAAACGCCATCCAATGATGGATACATACAAATACAGCCCTTTTGCTGTCGGGCCCTTGTCGTTCTGACCCCCAAAAACCCTGGGAGAAAAATAAAGCAGCAAAATAAAGGCGTTGCATCATCGTGCAGCTCCCCACCTACACCCCCATCCAAAGCCTCTCTTCACCAGATGGCGGCTTGGTCTGCATCAAATCTGGAGAGCTCCTTGCCTGCGTCCTCCAGATCCTTCTTGGCCTTCATTCGCATGTAAAAGATGGGGCAGTCCTTGCTGCTGCAAATGACTTCACAGTGCATGCTACCCTGGCATCTCTGGCATTGAGTCCACAGCCGTCCGAACCGCACCTCCAGGTCCGATACTCGGTCCAGCGTCTTGTTGTACAGCTCTCCCACGCGAGGCGCGCAGTCGCTGCACACTGCCCCGGCGCTCTCGTGCTTGCCCGTAAGCGGCTTCTTGCATCCCATGCACGTCTGCGTCTTCTTGGCAAACTTCATCAGGCCACCGACCGTGGG
Source organism: Trichoderma pleuroti (assembly GCA_001721665.1). NCBI lineage: Eukaryota > Fungi > Ascomycota > Sordariomycetes > Hypocreales > Hypocreaceae > Trichoderma > Trichoderma pleuroti. The sequence goes on from MDJU01000004.1 coordinate 133,443, forward strand.
GGCCGCCACCGAAATGGTCCGCGTGTGGTCTCCCGTCAGCAGAGACTTGGCCTTTGTCTCGCCGAGGATGGGCTCAAAGATTCGTCCCAGTGGCTTCGCTAGCTGGTTGTCCAGGTAGTACTTGGTGTCGATCGGCACGTTGTTCTCCAGCACGTAGATTGGATCCTCCGACTTTTCAAAGTTTTTGGCCCCCGCCGCTCCCCTTACCATGACATACGCCACTCGATCGCCAAGACCAGGCGCCGAGCCGGCATCGCGCTTCTTCATCCGTTGTGCGAGTTCGACGTGGGCTTGCTTGGCTGCGTAGTCTTCCTTGGTCAGGGCCTTTGTGATGACCAGTTTGGACATGTCAACCTTGTTCTGTAGCAAATCTGCAATTGTGCCCTTGACGTAGCTGTTTTTTTATTTCACGAGACATTAGCCAATCTACCCTCTCAACCAGATGACGACACAAGCTTGACTTACTCTTGTGCACCCTGGACGTCTCGGTCGATGAGAATCATCCGCAGAACCTTTTCAATGACAGTCTGCGCCAGCAGGCAGTTGTCACGCCGCACCGTTTCGAGACCCTTGGTGTCCATCTTGTCGTACTTCTCCGTCCTTGTCCAGTAGAGCCCGGCATATCGCTTCTTGTTGATGAGGAGATAGGGGAAGTAGACCTTTTCGAATTCCAGCTTGATGGGCTTCAAAAACTTGGCCGACACGAACTTGGAGGCTTCTTCACCGAGCTTCATCGCCTCTGCGAGATCCTTGGTTCCAAACTTTACCATGACGGAATCGGTATCACCGTAAATGACCTGAGCATCGTGGGTGTAGCCGTTTGCAATGGTGTACTTCATCTCCACCTCCTTCTTCGTCTTCTCAATCATCTGACGGCCGAAACTGGTGGTGCTACTTGCAATCGCAAGACATGGCAGCTTTCCTGTCGTCGCACCCGTCAAACCGTAAACAGAGTTGGCGCTGACTTTCAGCGCCAGCTGTCTACCGTTCAGCACGGCCTTCTTGAAGGGATCCGTCTCTTGGGCTAGCTCTCGCTTCGCCTGCTTTCTGGCTGATAGCAATTCCTCTAGAATCTGAGCGAGTAGACCCTTGCGCTTCGCGGCCGTCACGAAGGAGTCTCCGTTGGGGGTGACGATGTAGTCGACGTCCTTTTGTAGCTTGAATCGCTCGACATCTCCAGGTCTTAACAAGGTCGTGTAGCATAGGTTGTGTGCTTGAATGATACTCGGATACAGGGAAGCAAAATCAAGAGTCGCAATGGGTACGTCGTAGTATCCTCGCGTCGGCTCAATAACTGTCGCGCCTTCATATTGATCCTCTGTTCCCTGAGGAGCGATGTTGGGGATGACTAGCTTCTGTTCCAATGCTTTACGGAAAAGCTGACTCACAAACTTGATCTGCTGTCCACGCGAAAGCAAAAAGTTAAAAGGAACGCCCGTGACTCTAGCCATTTCGGTATAGTTTTCTAGACACGACAGTTTATCCATCAGTCTCTGGGGGAGATAGGCATCCTTCAAACAGTAGAGCGCCAGACGGCGCCGCGATTCCGGCGTTCCGTTGAACAGCTCTGTAATCATGGTGTGGTGCACGTCTTCCTTTTGCTCGCCTAAAAATTGGGAGCACACAGAGTTGAGCGTGTAACTTCGCAGGTGATGATCGCGCTGCACCAGCTGCAGCATGTCGAGCTGTAATCTACCATTGGTATTGGTGGCCTTGGTGTCACGGCTGCCGATTTGTTTACTTGAAAAGTTGGTTTCCTTGACTCTCGATGGCTTACTGGGAAGACGAGACCAGTACTCAAAGCCTTGCACCTTGAGGTGTTGGCACGATCAAGAAGGTAGGGAAAATCAAAGTTGGAGGTGTTGTATCCGATGATGATGTCTGGATCGACCCTGATGAGGAACTGCTGCCACTCGTGAAGCATCTGCTCCTCTTTTTCATAATCTAGAATTTGTGTCGCGACAATGGAGCTGGTGGTGTCCAGACAAAAGACGTTTCGGATAAAAGGCTTCTTCTCTCCGTATTTGGTCACCACGTTTGCAATTTGGATGACGGGGTCGACGTTGGCTTCGGGAAAGATTCCCTTGCGTCCAGCGCACTCGATATCAAAGGAAAGAATGCGCAGGGGAGCCATCTTGGCCCAATCTCCTTCTGGCTTGTGGGCTATAAGATCCATGTAGTTGACTTCGGCTTCGATCTGGCAATTGGACTGGCGGCTGTGTTCCGGTATCATTTTGTACCTGCCGGCAGGGGCTTCCACCCACGACATGCCTTGAATCTAGCCCGCAGTCTGTTAGCCAAAACGTCACAACGGCAGGAAAATCAATTGGTGCAGTAAAGAAGCCATTACCTTGCAATCTACCATGAATCGCAAAACGTATTGGATATTGTCATATGTTCTCAGGCCTCCATCCAGGGCTCCCCACATGCCTTTCCAGTTGGCAAGACCCTTTTCTATTGTCGATCGCACCGTGTTGATAAACTTTGGATCCGTGACGGTGATTTTGAGGTAGGGGCTTTGTACGTTGCCCTGGTAGTGGTAGATGTCTTCCCTCATGGCCAAGCTCACTGAATGAATCGCAGGCTGGTGCTGGGCGACCTGTGTCTCGAGAAATGCCTTGTATAGCGCGCAGTCCTTTTGCTGAAAGGACAGGGGGGCAGCCACGTAGAGGTAGTGCTTGAAGTCTGTGACATGCAGCATAACTGAGTAGCCCTCGGCAGTCACGCCAAAGAGCTTGACGGCGACCTTTCCGCCGTTTATGGTGCCCTCTTCGGCCTCGATGGACTGGAAGCAGATGCTGTCCCGGTCTGGGACGAACTCGGTCACCGGCGGCCGGTCCCATGCCTGGTCCTTTTCTGTATTGTTCTGCTTGCGTTCCGATATATCCTGGCTAAGCTTTTCGAGAACTTCGGATTCGAACACGCTCTTTGTCTGGCTAGATCCCAGCTTGGCTCCGGGCCCCTTTTGTGAGCTGATGAAGCGCGGTATCGGCGCAGGCTCGGAGATTTCAGTCTTGCGCTTCTTGGCGGATTGTGGTGATGAGGGGATGTTCTGGCGAGTGCGGGACTCGCCCAGCACTCGCTTCTGAGGGACGACTGTGGCAGCCATGGTCCTGTTGCGATGCGTATTGCGAGGAATTAAACAACTCAAGGCCGGCTGTAGCTTGTCGTGGGGGAAAGTTCCAACTCCAATGATGCTGGGGCGACTTGTTGGTCCCTGGAGGAAAAGGCGAGATTCCTTTGGCTGTCACGATATTTCCAGCAATACGCGCCTCCCGGACCGTGACGTGACGAGACCCATCCGTTGTTTAATGGGTTCGCACGTGAGTTGGCGTTCTCTCGTCGCTGCATTACCTCAGCAGATGTACAAGGGTACAAGGGAACTCGGAGGTACCTTACCCGAGAGCGGGGTTGCCATTCTCTGGGGCACTCCTGGGCCTAGCCGTCTCTAACAAAGCTCAGGAATTGAAGATTCCACGCAGCAAGACGCCACCACGGGAACCTCCCTTGGCGGTCCGTTGATTAGAACGATCTTGATCTATTGCTAGCTAGCCAGGGGCAACCAAAGAAGCACAGTGGTTCTCATTTAGCAGTACAACTACTGGCTCAGGAGTCACAACTATGACAAATCTATTAAATCCCTAGCAGATATAACAACACGTTCGTTTGGTACAGAGTGTATTGAGACTCAAACAGCTCGAGTCACCGCAAGTGGCCTTCATCGTCTTCAATAGCCAGACCCAACCTCACGTTTATGACGCTCAATCAACAAGACCAAAAGACTTACCGATGAGCCGCGACATCATCTATCCCAATAGCTCTGCCGTAGTACATCCTATACCTTTGGTTAGCCGGCAGATCTTCCCAGAAACAACAGTAATTCCAAAAGAAAGAGCTAGAGCTTGGTATCAGAGGTGTATTCTTTTTGCTCAACACATGTCTCTTGAGGGATCATTCAGTTAAGCCATGCATTGAAGAACATTCATCATCAAGAAAGGAAGGGGAAGGGGAATGGCTAGGGCTCCTATGCCCATTCTTGCCGTACCTTTGTTGTCGAGCGCGTCTGTTTTCCTTGGTGCATACTCTGCTATGCTTATTTTTCTTCTAGCCAAGCCATGTTTAGCTCTGCTCTTTGGGGTGATCATTCATCTGTTGTCGTTGAGACAAGGGGCCACACAAGGTCGCATGAATATTCACACAACAAACAGTCAGACGTCGAGAGCAAAGCCGGAAAGAAAAACAAAGATTCCTGAATGGCAAAAGATATTTATCCGTGGGCGAATTACTCATACGGGCAGCGGCACCGATGCAACATCAACAGCGTCGTCACGCCTCGATTCTCTTAGGTAACTAGTCGCGTGACTTGCCGCCTGGCAAACAGTTGTCTTGCATAAGTGTCTCTTTACGGCTGCTCTAGTACCCTCAATGCCAAGATGTGACGCAAATGTGGCCAGATGCATCAGTCACCTTGCAGAGGCGTAACCTCCAACATACAGAAATAAATGCAAAAAGGCCCTCTCCCCTGGCTCCATCCCCATGCAGTTACACTCGTCGAGATGTAGACGTTCTAATCCGGAGACAACAGTCATCGTCTATATACAAACTGTAAAATGTGTTTGTTTTCTCCCCATTATGAAATCATCCCTCCTTCTTTCCATTGTCTTATGAGTGTGTAACCGTACCCTCTTCCACGACCATGAACGCCAACGCTGTATATATAATGTAAAGAATCCTCTCACTCTGTTCTCTTCCCTCTTTTGCAGACATCTCATGGATCACCAAGGATGAAATTTGGACGTTGACAAATGACCCGGCTTTTTACTTCTTCCCGTTTCGTCTAAAAATATTCACACCTTTTATACCTTTACTGTACCTTGATGGTTCCGAGATCGCACCACCCATTAACAGGCTGGAGCATGTTAGCTTATCCTTGGCAAAGTGACAGGGGAGCGCAGACTCACAAGACAACTGAGATACTTGCACCAGCTGCAAGTATTGCCAACCTTGTAGAAGTTGTTGATCAAAACAACAAAGACGACAATGATGACCACAAGAGCGGCCGCTCGAACAAGCCACCAGGCCCACCACAAAGGTTTCCGCCCCTTGAAAAAGCCAACTGGGCTTTTGTAAAAGGGGACAGAGCCTGGCTCTGCCGCGCCGGGCACTGCTGAGTAAAAGGGATCCGGTCCAACTCTCCTTCGCAGAGAATTAGGAGAGTGCAGGACGCAGATGCCCAAGACAAGGCCCATTAAGAACCCTCCAATGTGAGAAAAGTTGTCGAGACCAGGCAGCAGCCCGAGAACAAAAGAGATGACCATGTCGATGATAATGAAGAGCAGATCCTTGACCGGGCTTCGTCGCTCCTTCCACGAATATAAAAGGTCGAGTAGAGTAAGAGCGATAATTCCAAAGAGAGAGCCCGACGCTCCAGTAGAAGCAATGCCGGGGGCGGCATAATTGCCTCCCATGACGAAACCAAAGATGCCGGCGCTCATATAGACGAGGAAAAATCGAATCGACCCAATTGCCATCTCCATCTCTTTGCCGATGGTGAGTTGCATAAGCAGGTTGAAGCCGATGTGAATAAGCCCTGCGTGCATGAAAATCGGAATGATGAAGCGCCACCACTGATCGGGACTCGGGGACTGGTGCTCGTTGCCGTCGAAAAGAGGATTCGGGACGTCACCGCCGAAGCCGCATAGCTCCGATAGAGGGCAGAATTGCGTGCTCTTAGTGGCGTTTGGGCAGAGGAACAGCACGGGGATCGTGGAGCCTTGGATTTCCTTGATATTGTGCATGCAAGGCGGGAAACGGGCGCCCATGTTGATGAGAACCTGTGTGGACGGCCCAATCATTGGGTTGAACTGGGGCTTGATCATGATGGGAGAGCCCGTCAAAAGACCTGCAAGATACCATGGTTAGAGCCGGTGAAGCAAATTGGAACTGGACGATCGCGTGCGCTTACCATTCCGCACAACCTCGGCGATGAAGACGGCGACTTGCGCCACCGAGAAGATGTAGACCAGCCATGGGATGCGCTTCCTGTTGGAACCAAACATGCCCAGCTCGCCCACCCGAACCTTGCCTCTCTTGTCACGCCTCTGATTTGACTGTGCAGCCGGCGCGTCGTAAATGTGGTCAGTAGCCTCGGGAGACTTGCTCGTGTGGTCCTGCAGCGGGATATTCTCCGTCCTCGAGCCGTAGTAGCCCGTGTCTTGGTGGTAGAATCCTTGCTGAGAGATGTCGCTGCTGCTCGCGCCGCCCGGCCCTGAGTTGGAATTCGTTGGGTATGCGTGATCGTCGAAGACGGTATCAAACGGCGACGCACCTGTTGTGGGCTGGTGGTTCGGAGCGCCATATGGGCTCCCATAGTGAGCGTCCGAATAGCCAGAGTTGTAGGCTTGCGGAAGATCTGAATCCGCCGGCGCGTGCGTACTGTCGTAGTAGGGGGCTGTAGGGTGGTTTGGCGGCTGCTGATTGCCGCCATAGTAGTAACTGTTGGAAGCCATGGCGAAAGAGCTGTCCAGCGGGCTCTGACGCCACGCGGAGGAGGAGGAGGAGAAGAAGGAGAAGAAGAAGAAGAAGAAGAAGAAGCAACGGGATTGAGGAGAAGCGAAGCGACGCCAAGGACAGGATCAAGCGACTGTCTGGTGGATGTCCTCAGAAGCGGTGTATCGTGAAAGGGAGCTGCAGCAGGTTCGGCGAATGCATGGATGGATGCGTCCACGATGCGGATGGTGCGAGGTATGAGATTTGATGTGTAGGAGGGCAGGAGAAAAGCGGCTCCAAACACTCGTACTTGGTATGCCTTGCTTTGATGTTTGCCAGCACCAGGCGATTACGTAGTGGATACGATGTGCGATGTGCTGGTATTCCGTCGGCAGCGATTCGCACCAGGTTTACGGAGCTCAGACGCTGCAGCGGCCCCTGTCGGCCTGTGCACATGCAATGATTTGATGGATCAGGCCGTTAAATTGCCACTGAGCGGTGCATTGGCACAGGCTTGCCGGTGTTTCAGGCCTCGAGTCGCGGCCGGGGGGGGGCGTCTATCAGGTTGATGCAGACAAGATGAAACAAAAGAGACTGGCAGAGGAGATAGCGTCGGAAAGAGAGAAGAGATTGAAAGCAAAGGGTGGCCAAGGCAAGGCAAGCAGCAGCAGCTGATGCACATTTTCTTATAATAACCCCGAACCTTGAACCTCCCAACTAACATCAATCTGATGGATCGAAAAATCCTACGGCAGTGGCATGCACAGCACGCTGACGTGGGTGGGCCCAGGGGGCTGGGCTGTGCTGTGCTGGAACTTGGCGTCGATCAGCCAGGAAAATGGATGACTGGATTGCTGTGGCGTCGTGCTATTTTGGCCGCCATGGATTCAATGTCCAGCTTGTTGCCCTTTTAACAGTCGAGTCCAGTGCTCTTAGCCGCACATGCCTTTACAAACCTGAAGATGGATGGATGGACGCCTTTTTTCGCACCATGGCTGCACATTCCGCCGCCAGGTCTCACTAATACAGGGACAAGTCATTGATCGGTAACTGGAAATCAGCAGGTACACACGCTTTGGGCTTGAACAAAGCTCCATGTACGGAGTACCCATCGAAACATCGATCCAGAAGCGTACAAGCAAATCGCACGAGGCCAATCATGACCTTTTGTGCCTTTGTTACGGAGTAGGACACGACAAATAGGTGGCTCAGACTGCCTTAGTACTGCTACTGAGATACGAGCTGGTGCGGCTCAATCGCCCAGCTCTCAGTGATATTCGGCCAAGACGCCACAGTGCAAGGCGCTGCTACAGTACGAGTCCGTCTGGGCTGTAAGAATGGGCCTCCGATTGATGATGTTATATTTAGCAACCTCGGTTTGCCAGCAAATGGATAATCCCTAGACACCGTCAAATCGGGATTTTATGGGATTAGAGAGCCAGTATCGAGCACCCCAACGACGTGCTACGTAAAGTCCGAGCATCGAAACCTGGAGCGGAATTGCAAGATTGGGATGCTGAATAGTACCTAGGTATTCCCTATTGTAAGCTTCAAATACCCTGTCCTGTCCCATCCTATCCTCCCGTGTTGTATGCCAATTTTCTCAAGAGTAGATGAGTAATTATTTTTATATTCTTCCATCCTGTTGCCCCCTCATGGCTTTCGGTGACGCAGCTGCTTTTGGTCCCTCGCACCCATCGCACCCTGTGAGTAATGAGACCCCTCATTGGCATCATATTTGAGCCACCGTATTTGGTACATATATGTACACAATATATCATACAATCATGCCACCCTACTCGTACAAAATCATTGTAAAAAAGATGCTGCATTGCATCGACATCACCAATCAAATGCCGTAGACCCCCCAGACTATTTCTTCTTCTCTCCCTGCGAATCGTCCGACGTAGAATCGTCCTTGTTCGCCTTGCCTCTCCAGTTGCCACTCCACACGTCGGCAATCTGGTCAAAAATGATATCGCTCATGCCCTTGCCCTCTCGGAAACTCTGCTTGTGCTCCTCGGCCCTCTTCTCTTTCCAGTCTTTTCCCTCGCCGCCCATCCAGAGGTCCTTGAGCCGGCTTTTGCCCTCCGACTCGGATGCTTTCTTCGCGGCCTCTCTCTCCCTCTGTTCCTTCAGTAGCTGCTGGGTCCTCTTTGCGCCTTCTGGCAGCCCCGTGTCGAATATTGAGCCCACGCGGCTGCCCATTCGTGCGTATATCGATTGGCCGGTGTACTCGTAGGCAAGTTGGTTTGTGCAGAGTGAGAATGCTCCCACCAAAACGAACATTCGGATGTCGGCCTTTCTGGGTGGCAGCAGCATCGCTAATGGAGTAATGATTGCTCCTGCAAGCGCGGAGTTGTGTATGAATTCATTTCGAGGCGGCAGCGGCGGTTTCTCGGGCTGTTCTGCCATTGTGCAATCGGCTAGAGTGTGTTGGAGAGCCCGACCAAAGAAACGGTGCGTTGATGCGGTGTTGGACTATCGATAGACTATTCGTATAGTTGTGTGCTATCTAGCTTCTCTCGACGAAATTGGATAGCCTCGAATGCGCAGCACGGCTGGATAGAGTCGCAGATGGAAGCAATAGTGATGGTTAATTGAAGTATGCAAATTCAAGTCGGGTGCTCGAATCATGGCAACTTTTCTGCGGGCCAGTGGCTGAATGCAGCCAATCAGATGGCATCCTCCGGTCGCCTCTGGTGATGCCTACAAACACGCCGGGTTTTCAACCGTTTGGTGCCTCTTTGTAAAAGATACCAATATGCTAGAGAATGGGCCAATATCCATGCAGTCCTAAGCCGCATGTCGGAACTAGCAAGTCATTGGTCGTACAATACCTCGACTCTGACCATTATCACGACAAGCCAAAGAGAGAGTGGAGCGGTCCTCAACCGGCAAGTCGCCCGACGAGCTCAATACTACCCTAAAGCTATTAATATGAAAGCCAGAGTGCAGAATAGAACCAGATAGCAAATTGATTGTGCTTCTACAGGGAAAATCGGTGACGATGTCTATATATGTCTATAATTAGAACAATGACATCTATAGTGTCATTGCCAGCCGGGCAATTGGAGAATTGGTGTGGGTGTTTACATGGGCTCTAGAGAGTCGAACCCTGCACCACCAAAGAAGATGCCGAGCGTACGGGAGGGTCACATGTGTCTGAAGACAGAGTTTCCCTTGACTAGGCTTGTGATGAGTTGAAAACTTGAAAGAGGTTTAGATTACAATGCCGCTATACCAAGTAGGCTTGTCTTTTATCTTTCCTACCAACTTGGAACCACTTTGACTCAAGCTTGGGCTGTCTTATATCTTCTTTACATCCCCTTGCGTGCGTGCCCAACATCACACACAGCATCACCGCCGACCAGTTGTGCTTGTACTCTGGAGAGTTAATCGAGGCACAGCAAGCAGTAGTGACGTATGCAAACGTTGCATACGAAATGATTCCATAACCACGTCTCTGACGGAGTCGGGCCTAGTTATACTGGAGAAGATGAACGACAGCATCGGCTACGACAGTTTGGGCTGACCGCAACAAGCCGGCTGCTCCCAAAGGGACTCGAGTGGCCACATGCAGTAGGTACATGCATACTCGAACGGAGCAGAGCATCCCCAAGCTCCGAATATGCACATGGGGCCGGAACGTACAGGTAGTGCATCCCACAGACGACAAGCTCCGGCAAGCTGCATGCAAAGAGGAGGTGAGCGAAAGAGGGGGATGCGTGAGCATTTCGGTGCAACTTGGTCATGTATCGGCGGGGACATCCGGGTACCTTGTTAGCACTGGCAGCACAGGTACGGATACTCGTACATTAGGTAGGTACTTGCACGTGAAAGACACAGAAACAGATGCCGTCTGCTGTTATTGTCGTTACCAGCCTGAACCTGAATGAACCTCAACTGCAGTCATGTGGCGGCAGCGACACGTGGATCGTCAATCTTGCCTTGTCGCATGCTCCATCGATGCGTTGGTGCAAGTCCACGGACAAGCAGAGATCGGATTGAAAGCAGCAGCCCAAAAAAGTGCCGCTAGAGCGCGGTTTGAGCCAGACAGAAGCGCCTAGCGGGATCTTTGGGGGGGCAGCATGCGTCTGAAATGGGCGATTTGGGTCTGTCCACCGCGAGCTAAAGCGCGACCATGTGTGCCGAGGTGATTTGAACTTTGATAGCGCGGGTTAGGCGCTGTGGAAGGGGAGAGGTTGAGTGTCGGCGGCATGGCAATAAAGGCGTCAGTTGACTCGATTCATTGCTTGAGGGCATCCCCACATGACGACGAACAAGGGAGCACAAGAGAAGAGCCGCGTCAAGTCCCCATTGGTAACGTATGGTGGTACCTAGTACTACTAAGGTAGTTGACCCATCTGATGTCTTGTTCCTTGTCAACTTCTCTACTGTACTGTACCGTCTTTTCTTTGCTCACTGTTACCTAGTGCCTATTACGTGTGGTGGTTCTCTTGTCTCATACGGGCATGACATCGTGGAGACATGGCACTTTGACATGAATCCAGGGCCATTTACCCGCCTGTCAGGCAAGTACTACGAGCAGGTAGCGGGCTAGTATTGCTACCCGAGTTCGTGGTGCGATGGCGTCGCCCTATGGTGTCCAAGAAACCCCGGCGATACCTGCATGCCGTCAACTGCCAGCCACTCAGCAGCGCAAGCAATGCCCGTCCTCCACCGCCCCGGCAAGCTCGCTCACGGCCAGTTCATCGTGGCTGGCGTTGACACGATGCATCGAGTCTGGTTGCATTTGATGCGCATTAACGCACCTGTCACCGGCTGTCGCCCAAGTACCGTGTACCTGCCCGGAACCAACTGCCAGAAGCCCCTACGGCTTCCATGTCGATACCTGTATATGGCTACCTACCTGTACGGAGCACCAACGGCCACTACCTAAGGTAGGTACCTACTCCGTAGTAGGTACCTGTTTACGATACTGGTTAGGTCAAGTTGAGTCGGGTAGCATTTATTTCCTTGTATTTCCACTTGCGCCGTACACCGCATTGTACTCCATACTACTACATCAAAGTACGTACATGTAATCAACAGTCCCCCACCACGAGGGACACGCCAAAGCAGCCCTGTCTGGCTCTAGGGGGACCTGCATGACGGCGGCGGCATGTGCATACACAGTTGTCAGCGACTCTGCGTCTGGCGTACTTTGGCGTACGTCTGTGTCTGTGTCTGTCTGTCTGTCTGTCTGTCTGTCTGTCTGCGGCTCCAACATGAATTGGCCGGTGGACCTGGTGATTTGGCGTCGGGTCCGTATTTTGAGCCGCCACTGTCTGCCCTGCCCTGCACTGCCCTGCACTGCTTGCTCTCCCATACTCCTCCTCATGCTTGTACACTCCTCGCCTCGCTTTTCCTTCTTATTCTGCTGTCTTGTTATGATTTCCCCTGTTCCCCCCTCTTTTATGCATTGACGTCTGTCTCACCTCCATCTATCGCCAGGCTCTGGCTCTGCGCTGTACGAGTACGGGCACCCGGATCGAGGCACTTGTCCTTGTACTTGTACATTGAAGTTCTTGTACCTGAGTTGTATCGCAATAGCGGCATCCGCTGTCTCGCTTCGACTCCACTCTACGCTACTAAGGTAGTAGCTTCGCTACGACGGCAACTACAACCTGCTAGGCGCATACAGGTAGCTTCCCGTCAATTGACCTACACTATACTGACTGATAAGAGACGTCGCCTCCCCGTTCAACCAAACCCCCGCCATACGTTTCCCCGAGTCTTTAATTCTTTTATTTTTGCTTCTTCTCCTTCTTGTTGCTTCTCTTTTGCGAACCGGCCAAAGGTTTTACCGCCTGTATGACGCTTCGTTAGCTGGACAATTCCCAGCAACGCGGGCTCTCTCTCTCACCTTCCGCTTTCTCCATCCTTGCCATGGCTGCTCCTGGTTCCGGGTCGGCGGCTACGGTCTCGGCGGAGAACTCATACCAAACTCCAGCCGCGACTCCAACGAGCTCTCCCGATCCTGACGGCATGGAGCCATCGTCGTCTTCGAGCGGCATTGGCCCGTCCGTGGCTTCAGTCACTGGCCGCGACAATGGCGGCGGCAGCAGCGGCAACGGCAACGAGGCGCCCAAGAAGCGAAACCGACGAAGCAACCCCAAGGTCAAGACGGGATGCTTGAACTGCAAGTAAGAAGATTTGAATTTGGACACAGCCATGGAGTGTATATATAACCTCTAGTTATGATTACAACCATGATCGTCCTTCTGCTTCCCCTTCCCCACTGTTATCTCCTCTCCTCACACCCCCGGCACCTCATCTTGGACAAACCGCTAACAGGCTCCGTCCACAGACAGCGGCGTATCAAGTGTGATGAGATGCGTCCGGCTTGCTCGCAGTGCATCCGCAGTAAGAAAGTCTGCACTGGCTATCCAGCGCCAAGCCGCGCGACCAGGACTGCCCTTGACGTCCCCATTGCTCCGAAGCCTTTGGTTGCCGCATCGGCTGGGCTCCAACAACTGCAGCCGGCGCCAAGTAGTATTGCGAGCGCCTCAACTTCAACCACAGCCAGCCTTTTGCTCACAGGACACACTATTATGCTCCCACCTCGGCGTGTCAACCGTCGCAAGCGGCAGACCAAAACTCTCGCCTCCAATGCCACCATGCCTTTTGTGTATGAGCCATCCCACAACTTGGCCTTGATGCATACCGAAAGTCTGTACTTTGATCTTTTCCGAGTCCAGACGGCTTCGGAGCTGTCTGGATACTTTGATTCAACCTTTTGGACACAGCGCGTGCTACAGGAATGCCACTTTGAACCGTCCATTCGACACGCCGTCGTGGCTCTGGGTGCCTTGTATAAGACGCTTGAACAGTTTTGTGAACCGGACTCGACACCGCTACCTGGTGCTATGAGCCGGCTAGACTCAGTCATGTGTCATTGGCAGGTCGCCGTGAGGAAATATTCGGAAGCTTGCAATGCCATGCTGCATCTCAGCGGTAACAAGCTGGCAACCAACAAGACCCGTCTGATGGCCAGCGTCTTGTTGGCCTGTTTTGACTCCTTTATTGGTGATCATAGACAGGCCATTGTCCAGATTCAAACGGGATTGGGGCTCCTGGCTCGGATTCAATATGATCGGACGCAAGCCCCTCCTTCCAATGAACGAGTGGAAGAGGATCTGCTAATCATTTTCACACGATTGGCAATCCAGGCCAAATCGTACGACATGGCTTTCCATTTTCCCCATCCATATGTGATTCAACTGGGCCCTCAGAGTTTACAAGACCCATCCTCTCCCCTCTCAGATATGGGCTCACCTCAGCCGTCCAGGCTCATACCCCATCAATTTTCATCTTTACGGGAAGCTCGCCTGGCTTCAGATCAGCTCTGCGAGATGTTGCTGCGGTTCATCGAACACTTGCAGCATGCTAAAAAAGAGCCTTCTTATACTTTGCCCCCATCCTGGAGGCAATTAGGTGCCACATTTCAGGGCCAAATTGACTCGTGGTCGAGGGCTTTTGAACCCATCTTCCTATCGCGGCTGCAACCTGGCATGAATCTGCTGGAGAAGTCGGGCATAGCAGCGTTGAAAATGTTTCAGATCAACACAAATGTCATATTCTTGACGATTTTCTGCGACGCCGAGGTTCAGTTTGATGGCTTCCTCTCCCATTTCAAGGCCATCGTCAGTCTAGGCTGGGAGGTGGTTGGTGATGACGAGAAGCGAGCGGCTACCGAGCGATGCCCCGACCCACAGAGGTGCAAGCAACAGCACACCACATCACTGCCTGCGTTTAGGGCGGGAAAATACACTGCTCATCACATCAAGCCCAGCTTCTCCGCAGACCTTGGCATTGTACCGCCGCTCTTTGTCGTGGCTACCAAATGCCGAGAGCCAACCGTCAGGCGAGAAGCAATCCAACTTTTGAGGAGCAGCGCTCGGCGAGAGGGCATGTGGGACAGCGAGCTGACTGCCAACATTGCTCAATGGATCATGGAGGTGGAAGAGTCGGAGAATCCCTTTCCTGAGATGAATCTTCACGGTGGGCCAACGCAGGCCGTTCTTCCAAGCCGAGTGATTCCAGAGGAAAAGAGGATCATGGTCCAGTCTGTCGATTTCGATTTACGAGAGAGATTCGCTCAGCTCACCGTGGGCTCCCGAGATTTGCGCCAGGGGATGAAGGACCGACGACACAAAGCGACCCGAATCACTTGGTGAAGACGATGCATGTGCCCCTCTTTGCGCACACCTTTTGCTATTCCTCTTTGCGATTTCTTTGCCATGTCCACAGGTTATGAATGTTTATCTTTTGGGGGAGTATCGGTCGTGCTGTTTTGCATTGTATGGGGTAAAGACGTAATGATGAGCGGTATAATGTTACCATGAGGACCATGAGCTATATTTCTTTTCTTCCATGTCTTCTTATCTCTTGTTTTTTAATCACCTTGGTTTTCGGTTGAGCTGCATGATCAAGGCGAATATCTGCTCTTTTATTTATTGATCCATCTTTTTTCTATGTATGGCAAGTTTTGGAGGTTGAACACAAAAGATGTGAGCTCACGCAACAAGATTCAAGGTTGATGCATATAGGAACCAACATGGTGTTCTTTTATACAAGTGCTGGGTATTCTATCGAAAAGAGGACTAAAGTAGTATTAATATACTGGCGGTTTTTTCCTTCTCCCTGGCGTCGTGAAAAACAATAATCCAATCCCGCTCTCGTGCTACTTCACGATTCCGCTGTTGTACAAGAATAGTGTGCCACTGTGTTTACGCTTGTCCGGGTCTAAATAGGCGGCAGATCCTCTCTGCATATCGGGCATTGCAGCCGAAACTTCATCCAGCTCTCGAGACACGGGGTGTGGAAGATGTGGCGGCAAGGGGTCACCATGTACATCCTCCTAGAAAACACGCCCGTGACGCTCATGTCTTCTTCTCCCGCCTTGACGACGGGGACCTCGAGCACCTCGCGGCAGATGGCGCAGTCGATGGCTCGCGTGGTGCCGTCGCCAGGACGAGCTTTATCCCTATCCTCGCTGCTGCGTCTGCGATCATGGCCGGGGCTGTCCTCGGCACCGAGGCCAATGGGCAGGCCCCCGGCCTCGACATTGTCCTCTCGGA
Source organism: Trichoderma pleuroti (assembly GCA_001721665.1). NCBI lineage: Eukaryota > Fungi > Ascomycota > Sordariomycetes > Hypocreales > Hypocreaceae > Trichoderma > Trichoderma pleuroti. The sequence continues at coordinate 149,018 of MDJU01000004.1, forward strand.
GGACGGGGTGGTAGTCCCACGCATCGGGCATCCAGCCCTTGGGTATGCCGAATCGAGGCCCCACGGCATCTTGCGTAGCAAGCACAAAGATCTGCAGCCAGACCCAAAGACCAAGCAGGGCAAACGCGCGGGGCTCGGTCCGCGTAAGGAGGAAGTTATCCGTCTTGAGCCAAAAGTATGCCAGCGGAAGCAACCGGAGGAGGGACTGGCCAATGACAAACTGCCACTTGAGGGCGCGGCGGCAGTTGCGGATGATGTTGCGATATATCTGGGGGATCCACATGGAGAGGTAGACAAAGGCGCAGATGTTGAGGAACCATGAGCGCGCCGTCATGTACCATGCAATGGATGAGACGCTGATGAACATGACGAGGGCACCCACGAGCACGAACCGGCCCATGAGCGACTGGAACGTCGCGGTTTGCGTAGGCGGTACAATTGTCCTCGCAGCGGTTGGGAGTGCGCCAGGCACGGCTGAAGCACCGTCCGTGATGCTGGCAGCGGCATCTACGTTGGCAGCGGCCGGATTGCCGAGGCCACGCCCTGCCGTTACCGGCCCGGGAAGGATTGGGCCCGTTGCCGTGCCGGTGCGGTTTGGCGTCAGCGGTGCCGATGAGGCCGTACTGGCCGATTCGCTGTTTGGAGTGGTTGCGCCTTGTGGCTCTTCTCGACGGGATCGAGGCTGTGGTGTTTGGACCTCGTGTATCTTGGCTAACAAGCTGCCCCCTATCGTCATAGACATAAAGGACGCAAACGTGAGCGTCAGGGTTGGCAAGAAGGTATACTGAGCCGTAGCAACCCACGACGCCGCCGCACTGAAAGTCATGCCATCGGCAATGAGCATCATGCTGATTGTCCAGAAGCTGGCTCTGCCAAGAGTGGACGGGGTATACGTCTCCTTCATCTGGCCCTTGAGCAAGATGACCTGGCCAAACATCATCACCGCATATGCGAGCAGCCAATGGTTGATGCTGCTGATCTGAACCTCGAATTTCACGCCGAGGAGGTGGTCGGCCTCGCTCCGGGGGTAATCTGGAGGCCCCTTTGATTCCATAAAGTGGCCACAATCGGGTGAGAATACAACGGCCGACATTTGGAGCTTTGGGACGTGCTTGATGGGCGCACCGAGCGGAGATTCCAGCTCTGACTCGATGGCCTGCAACATCTCGGCCATGTTCTCTCCCTTGGGAATGGCAGACCCGAGACCCAGGCTCTGTCTGCTTGGGGGATGGATTTGAAGATACATGACATATTCGCAGCTTGGAGAGGGATGTCGGGTGTGGAGAGGGCTCTCAAAGTTGGACTTCCACGGTATGCTCTGGTCGGAATAAATGTTCTTCTCCTTGGTAGCTATCGTGTGCTCGAGGGATTCGTTCAGAAACCGCTGGCTGGACTGGAAATAGTCGGGCCCCGGCGTCAGATGCGGTAGCCCAAAGACGCCATCGAACTTCTCGCTCGTTGTCGTCATCATGATAACGCCCTGCCGTGGCCAATGCACCCCAAAAAGAACCATTTCCCAGCTCAGTCCCGATCCCTCCGTGTCTTCAAACGTCACCACGGCCTTGACATTGCGTATCAAACCCCCAGAGAGGGGGGCATCGGCCGTGGAGAGCTGCTCGTATTTGGTCACCGTCTCGTTGCCTGTCAGTCGTACCTGAATCCTGCCAGTGTTGCCGGTGACGTTGCGAGCCCAGTCAATTCTATCTCCTATCCAATGCATGGAAGGCACGCTGTCGCTGAGATTGTAGCTTTCGTATGTCCTCGGGACCGTCTCCTGGCGTCGCACCCACTGCCCGAGAAGAACCCCCGAACGCATTTGCCCATACCGGCTCCCCCTGTGCAACATCCCAGAGCTGCTCGCCGCCAACCGCCGGCATGGCATGGCGGCTGAGCTGCAGCCCTCGTTCACGAAACCGGCCCAGGTCCTTCCACGACAAGTGGTCTCTCGCTCGAAATCCCGTCAGGTTGACGTATTTGGGGCTCGCGTGATCGCCATCGCCCTCGCCCTCCACCAGGGGAGCAAAATCCCCCCAGCGCGTCGTGTTCAGCACATTGAGGGATGTGCGATAGTGCTCGAGGCGCGAGACGACGAGATCCGACAACGCTATCGACTGGCTCTGGTACTCGCTGCCCGGCAGCATCCACCAGAGGATGAAGATGATGCCGAGGACCCTGTAGGCGGGGAGGTCCGTCAGTGCCATGCTGCCCGGCGCAGTGGTTGAGGCCGCGGAATCGGCTATGCCGCTATCATGATAATTTGTCGTAGAATCTCCGAGGACAGGGATTGCTCGGGTTCGACTTGGCAGGTGCTGGGGATCGAGGGCTCGCAGGGAAGATGAGGATTGCGTATGATGTAGAGTGTTGGATGTCGTCAACACCAAGCTGGTACCAAGGCACGGAGTGACGAAAGGTCAGCGACACCCGAAAGCTTCGCTGGAAATGAAACACGGCGCCGCGCTAGCTTGTGGCGGGGCGGCGAGCTTACAGGGGACGCCTGCAGCGATTGATGCCGCTACGGGGCCCTGAAGCCCGCTGTCACAGAGCCCCCCGTTTTAGGGCCAGCGCGCTAAAGCCAGTCTCCCCCTAGCACGACTTGGGGGAGCAAACGGAGGGGCCCAGCATGTGCTCGTGCTCTTCATTCCTGTGAACAAAACAAAACTCTCCCCCCCTTTCCCTGGAGTCAAACTCGAACTGAAACAAGCCGACACAGAGACACTTTAGATATATAAAGAGCATCACAGCCCTCGGAAGCGTCGAGGGAGGGGAATCCAGCAGCCCGTCTTTTACGTGACTCTCGCCACTGCCCGCCGAAAGAATCACCGATCCCACGCATCTCATTTCATCTCATCTCATCTCACGCCAACATGGCATCAAATCGTGACTCTATCGCTTCCAACCCGGCGCCTGTATGTCTACTCTACATTTTACCACTTGCATTATACTCGGGGGAACTACCAGCAAGCTTGAGGCATTCGCATTCACGCCTTTGGTTTCAGCGGCCATACCAAGTCTCACGAATGCCACCGCATCTGCTGCCCTCCTTTTTGATGTCGAGATGATCTAGCTACAATGATGGAGCAGGCTAACCAAGCCTATACAGGCCAACGAGGACAGCAGCGCCGATGTTACAGCCGCTGTCGAGGACCTCTTGAATTCCCTGTCCAACAAATTTGCTGGCGTCTCATCCGAGATATTCGCCAAGAGTGAGTAGCCACCACGGCGGAAAGGTTAAAGTAAAGAGGCTTCGCTCATGCTAACACGATGCAAGTGGACGAAATGTCTCGCCGGCTCGATAACCTTGAAGCGGCATTGCTAGAAAGCAAAAACAAAGAAGCAGGCTCCGCACCCAAAACTTCATGATGGAGAGAAACATGACATAAAATGAGGAGCTACGCAAAGCTCATCTAGGGATCAGAGCCCGTCAAAATGGTACGGAGTTTTGGGAGGAAATGGTCGGTTATTTTGTAGCTTCATCATGATGCATTTCGTCTTGATAGCTGTAAACTCAGGGTTCATACAATTTATGATGCTTTCATCGCTTGATAGTAGACAGACGTTTTCTTTGGTTCTTTCTTTCTCTTTCTCTTTCTCTTTCTCTTTCTCTTTCTCTCTTTCTCTTTCTTTCTTTCTTTCTTTCTTTCTTTCTCTCTCTCTCATTCACTCTCCGTCTTTCTCTGCCTCTCTCTTATTTGTCCAAGTCGTTTATTTGGCTTACAGCTCGTCCTTCTCATCCTTGGGGGTAAACTTGTTCAGGACGTTGACCTTGACCTGGAGCTCGTCCCGCTTACCAGTGGCAAGACCGCCCTTGGCCAAGATGCCCCGGAGTCTGGTGATCTCCTTGTTGACAAACTTGGCATCCTTGTTCAGCTTGTCGAACACGCGGGCGTAGTACTCGGCGAACTTGGCCTCCGCGGTGCCCTTGAGCTGGGCAACACCCTCCTTGATCTCACTAACGGCCTCGGTCAAGGAAAGACCGCCGAGGAACTTTCTCACGATGGAGTCCAAGGGAGCAACGGTGCCAGCAACGTCGCTCAGCTCGCCGCCCTCGGTGCGGAATGTGCCGGCGTTTTCGTTGACGAACTTGAGGATGTCGCTCTCAGCTCGGCCGCCCTCGTAATTGGTAGGCTTCTTGCTGCCAGCGGGGAACCAGTAGATGGTGGGGTAGCCGGTGATGCCATGTTCTTCGGCAACAGCCTTGCTGTCAGCGCCCTCGGCATCGACCTTGGCAATCACAACGTTGTCATCACCAGCAAAGTCGTGGGCAACCTTCTCCCAGGTAGGGGCCAGGTTCTTGCAGTCTAGATGAAGCAGCACCAGTAAATACCAAACGTCGCTTGATTGATCAAGGGGTCAGGGTCTGCACTTACGGCCACACCAGGGAGCAGTGAAGGCAACCAGCACGTTCTTGTCGCTTCCAACCGTCTCATGGAAGCTCTTGTTGTTGAGCATAACAACGCTGCTGGGCAGCTCACCCTTCTTCTTGGGCTTGATACCAGTCTTCTCGGTGATGAATGCGGTCAGGCTGTCCAGATCACGGCCCGACTTGTACTCCTGCGGCTCCTTGCTCTTGCCGTCAAAGTACTTCAACGTGGGGAATCCCTGGATGCCAAATCGCTTTCCGAGATCCCGCTCGGAGTCGGCATCGACCTTGGCGATCTGGACCTTGTCCTTGGCATGCTCGTAGACCTGGGCCAGCTCCTCGTACACGGGGGCAAGGTTCTTGCAGTGGCCACACCAGGGAGCAAAGAACTCGACGAGCGTGGGCTTTCCGGAGAAGACGAGCTTGTCAAAGTTGGACGGAATCAGGTCGATGACGGCCGATTTGGCAGCCACCGAGCTGGCCAGCACGGCCAGCACGAGGCTCTTGATCAAAACCATGACGTATTAGGCAAGGCAAGCTCTACCTAGTAGTATGGGGATGTTGGATGTTGGGTGTATAAAAAAGAAAAGACGCGGCCGGGTATCAACTGAAGTGGGAACGGAGTGCTAATTGATGGGCAACTGCTATGACCAGCCAGAAAACACCACTTATAACTCGGAACAGAACCACCGCGGCGAGTCGCCTGAAATAGTGCTTTGAAATCAAGGGCACAAAAGAGGACAGCTTGCGCCAAGTCCAGGTATGCGGTTGGATCAGGCACAGGCGGGGAGCTCGGCATGCGATTAGTCGTCTCACCTCACCGAGGGATTCGCCCCCACTAGAGCTCCCCCTTGCCATGTCTTATCTTTTCCTTGAACGGCTTCACGTGGTGATAAGCGTATCACGGGGATATGCACGTGACACTCGCACAATCCCCCCTTTGCCCTTTGGGCTTTGGTGGCCCGCTTCGCCGGGGCTGACAACCCTCCAATCGGTTCAAGCATAGGCCATAGCAAAATTCACACAAAATTTCCGCCCACTTGTGCCCTCGCGAAATCACCATCTTGCAACACCACAATCGCAATCATGTCCCACGAAAGCGTCTGGAACTCGCGCCCGCGAAACTACGGCAAGGGCTCTCGCCAATGGTATGACGCCCTGATGCTACCCTTTATTTTCTGAGCTTGGGCTATCTCCCCCCCCCCCCTTGCACGACTTCAAGCGAATGTCCAAAACTGGGAGGATGGGAAAATTGGGCGAATCGCGAACAAAATTCACAAAGAAGTCGACCGCTAACTGGATCTCTTTTCTTCACTATAGCCGCGTCTGCAAGCACACTGCCGGTCTGGTCCGCAAGTACGACCTCAACCTGTGCCGTCAATGCTTCCGTGAGAAGGCCAAGGACATTGGTTTCCACAAGGTGAGCATCCAGAAACAAACCGTCAAGAGCTAGGGACAAGAAGGCAAAATGGCAAAGGGCATAGAGAAAGGGGGATCAGGGATACGACGTCTTGAGAAACAGCAGCTAACGTGTCTTCGTTTCTTGCAGTACCGATAAAGGAGTTGTATGGGGGCTTCCGAGGGGGGCAAGGGATTGACGGATGCGTGCTGCGTTTTTGATGGCCACACACAAAAAGCACTCGGAGGGCGGCCGCCTGGAACCGGAGTTTAATGGATGGCTTGGTTTTAAGGAAAGATCGTGCGTCTGACGAACATCCTCCGAGGATAGACGAATACCATTGCATTCGAAAAAAATTTCATACTGCGTCCGCTCTGTTGGTGTTGTTTTCTTTGTGCTGGGGGGATGACGAGATGAAGACCTATGAATGCCATGGACGGAAAAGTTTTTTCTCTCTTAAATTCAAGCCGCAGCTCTCGTAGGCTGTCCCGCCGCAGTGACAGGCATCTGTTTTGGCAATGCAGGATTGAGCGCATGTGTTGAGTGATTTGGTCCGCGACATTTCATCCTAGTCACTCCCTTCCCATTGTCTCCCTGCATGTCTTCCAAAGGCAAGGCGGTTCACATCCTTGCAGTCTAAAACAAGTAAATTAAGAAAAGGGTTTTGTATTTGCATTTCTATGTCTGCCTCCAACCCTCCCGTCTAAAGTACAGCATATATCAAGACATTAAGGAAGAAGCAAAGCGGAGATTTTTTGTGCCCACTTCCTCCTACAACTTAGGTATACACGAGCTCGATTTGGCTCAAACGCGGGAACCTGTGACCAAGTTTTAACATGTGCATTTCTTGGATGCATCCGGCCCAGTCTCCCAACCGTTTTTAGTTTTGGTTTTCCGTTCCAACAACTCCGCGCTGTTCCAGGGTTGTTTTTTTTTATCGTTACATTTACTGAATGATGCGGGTGACCAGACCAGTGGCCACGGTCCTGCCGCCCTCACGGATGTTGAATCGCTGACCGGCCTCAATGGCGTTGGGGTTGGTCAGGGTGACGACCATTTCGACGTTGTCACCGGGCATGACCATCTTGCCAGCAGAATCGGCGGTACCCTCGGGGAATGTCAGGTCGACAGACTCGTCAGAGGTACGCAGGTAGAGCTGGGGTCGGTAGTGCTCGTGGAAACCGGTGTGACGGCCACCTTCCTCCTTGGTGAGGACGTAGAGGGAGGCGAGGAACTGCTTGTGCGACTTGACGGTGCCGGGCTTGCAGACGACCATACCACGGCGAACATCCTCACGGCGAATACCACGGATGAGGAGACCAGAGTTGTCACCGGCCTGGGACTGCTCGCAAGACTTCTTGAAGGTCTCGATATCGGTAACCTTGGTCTTGATGGGGTCGATTCCCTTGCCGACAAGCTCGACTTCCTCGTCACGCTTGAGGACACCGCGCTCGACACGGCCGGAAACGACAGTACCACGACCGGAGATGGAGAAGACATCCTCGACAGACATGAGGAAGGGCTTGTCAAGGTCACGCTCGGGGGTGGGGATCCACTCGTCGACAGCCTTGAGCAGCTCGTCAATCTTCTGCTCACCAATCTCAGGCTTCTGGTTCTGGAGAGCCATCAGGGCAGAGCCCATGATGACGGGGGTCTCGTCTCCCTCAAAGCCGTAGGTGGTGAGAAGCTCACGCATCTCCATCTCGACAAGCTCCAGCATCTCAGGGTCATCAATGGCATCAACCTTGTTGACGAAGACGACAATCTTCTGGACACCAACCTGTCGGGCGAGCAGCAAGTGCTCACGGGTCTGGGGCATCTGACCGTCGGAGGCAGCAACGACAATGATGGCACCGTCCATGTTGGCAGCACCAGTAATCATGTTCTTGATGTAATCGGCGTGACCAGGGCAGTCGACGTGGGAGTAGTGGCGGTTGTCTGTTGAGTACTCAATGTGGGCGGTAGAAATGGTGATGCCTCGCTTTCGCTCCTCGGGGGCCTTGTCAATGGCGCCATACTCCAGGAAGTTGGCCAGGCCCTTTTCGGCCTGTCGCTTGGTGATGGCAGCAGAGAGAGTGGTCTATCATTGCGGAAACTGGTCAATATAAAATCGCTTATGACATTGGTCTTGTAAGAGGCTGTAGTGAACTAACCTTTCCGTGATCGACGTGACCAATAGTACCTATAGCAGAACCTCTATTAATACCAAATCCTTCCATAATCCAAGCCAAAAGGCGTCGTACCAATGTTCACGTGCGGCTTGGTTCGCTCGAAAACAGCATATGTGCGAGAGATGTTGAGAACACCAGCGGCACTGCGGTTGTTCTTGAGCGCAGCCTGCAGCGGGTTGATGCTGCCGGCCTTGAGGCCATGCCGGGCCGTCCGCAGAAACGGGGCAATTGATCTGAATGCAGTCGACATGTTGCGCCGCTGGTATGAAATACACAATGCCAGTCCAACGAAGAGAAGGGGAAGAAGAAAAAAAATATTTGGACGGTGGGGGAGGGGAAAATTGCACAGCGCCGGATCAGGCGTTCTGGGGTGAGTGCCGACGAAATTTTTGTGAGCTCACCAGCATTGAGAGCTTTTGCGCTATGCCGATTGGGAACATGCCGCCGGTATGAAGAGCATCACGTGATTGGTCACTGTATTTTTACACGTAAAGACGGCTTGATAGGTACCTACCTACAAAATCATAATGCACAGAGACAACAGCATCTTCTACAAGGAACCATTGACCGTATAAATTGCATTTCAGAATCCATAGGCCAGGAAGCCTATTTATTATCTATACATTATTCAAGTTGCTGCTGGTTTAGGAAAGGGGGGCAATATAAAAAAGCGCGCAAGTGTCTTCACGGCGACGCCGTAAAAAAGACTTGGTTGCGTTTGAGCTTGTGGTCAGGTCTCCTCGGAGGCCAGAGGGCTTTTTATAAGTTGTCCAGTGAGTGAAAAGTGGATAGAGTGCTCCTTGACTATCAGATACTGCAGAAGCAAGCAATCAATAACAATATGATGTAATTTAAAAGCACAATCATCAATTACCACTGCATTTACTCGTTTCTCAATTCAGCCTTTGTAGTTGCATCTCCGAGAAGCTATTGCTGTTGTACGGCCTCTAAATGGCGCTCCATCGGGCCAATCGGACCCGCCAGGTCCAACCGGCAGCCTCGGAGAAATAGTCCGGGGCACGCCGTCTTCACTAAGGAATTTGCCGTTGTCGGTGTCCAACAAAAAACTTCCACCCGCCCTCTGGAAGTTTGCCTTTTGAACTCTCAACATAACTCCCCATTTGCCTACAAAAAGCTCGTCTCCTCTCATTTCTCCAGGGAAGCATATTCCTTATATACTACTAAAAGAGGCTGCCTTCATCCGCGCGGCACACATACATCCCCTTGAACAAAAAAATCCTCACCTACCTACTGCAGCGAAGGCTCTGCATCTTTTCACCCTTCTGCGTCCCTTTTATGAGAGTTACACACGCTTGATACTATGGACTCTCAATCACAGCAACAGGACGGTTCCGGCCAGGCAACCCTGAATGCATTGGGCTCTATTGTGTCCCAAGTGTCACAGTACGGCCAGAATGCCTCCAACAACCTACAAAGGAGCTTTACCGACATATCAACACACGGCTGGCTTCGGCTCGTCATGGTCGTCTGCACATACCTGCTGATACGGCCACACATCATCAAATACTCTACCAAGCACGCTGTCAAGACGCTGGAAAAGCAGGATGAGCAGGACAAGGCCATGGCCAAAGAAGCGGTGGCCAAAATGTCGCCCAACGAGCTGCGTGGCCTGAACGCCGGAGCAGAGATTGACGTGGATGCGGATGAAGGTGCCGACGGAACCAGCGCCGACTGGGGCTCCAAGGCACGAGTCAGGCAGAGGAAGATGCTGAGGAAGATGCTGGAAGCCGAGGAGAGACGACGATACGAGGAGGAATCTGACGAGGATATCCGCGATCTCCTGGAGTAAGCACGGGCAGACTGGACGGCCAGCACAGCGATCACGGATATTATGTATTAGCCCCGTGCATTTACTTCTGGGGGCGACTCGTTTCTACGCATGCCAAACTGTCGAGGAAATCATGATGGGGTTCTGCCTCGAAAACATTGGGTACTCAAAAAAGGCGGGCTGGATGGATGTGGCCAAGGTGGCCTTATCACGCATTACATCTGCAAATGTTTATACTTAATTCACGCGCTATGATCTGATGAGAGTGGTGCAGTAATAACGACGGACCTAATACGACAATTAATTAATACATATTTATACATGAGCAACATGGCGCCGTAGACATTGTGACTTTTGGGTCGAGATGCTGTGCTGCGTACTCGTATGGAGTTTTCCCGAGTTGGTAGGTCGCAGCCAACTCCCATAAGAGTATAGAGGCGTGTTATGGGGAACGCCTATTTGGCACCCCAACTTTGCTATCCAGCATGTTGTGTCGCAAGTAATATTGAATACTGGGTGAATTTATTAAAGTAGTGGTTTTTTCTTATCAGTAACTGTTATACTAGTAGATCCTACAGAGGCATACTTGTGATAGTAATTAGGTACGAAAGGAATATAGCTATACTAGTAGTAAAAAGTATTAATAGCAGCATATTTTAAAAGAAGTCAACTGGATGGTTCCAAGTTCCAATACTGTTGTAGTAAATGCCTATTAATAAACAAACAGTCTTCGGGCTCCAATGCTCAACCCTCACGCCATCGCCGGGGTGCTGAATAGCTACTAGACTCCCTTCCAATTCCCATAACAGTATAGAGGCGCGAGTTTATGCAGTAGGTGGCATTGTTATGGAGACCTTGACCATCCAAGTCAGCATTTGATTGCAAGTGCGCCTCCAAAAGAGCCTCACGGCAAAGCCCCACCGCAGCAATTCTTATACTTGGGGTGCGTTTGACTCGGCGGCCTCGCCACAGCACAGCATAACACAGCACAGCAAGCTTCTCGCCGCAGTAGACAGCAGGTTTTGATGGCAGAATACACACAGACAAACCTGGCAATGTGTGTCAGATGGCTTAAGACACAACTAAGATGCTGATCACCGCTTGCACAGTAACCAAAGTTACCCTGTACGTCACCTCACAGGGCATCGGCGAATAGAATGTCGGGCGGGAAGTACAGTGCACACATCCAAGATAGAGCCCGCGGTGTTCACAATTAGCACTCCAAGAGACGAACTAGAGCAAAGCTACATGATTCGTCGATTTCCCTGTGTCGCCAGCTTGGCGCATGAGGATGTGGTGGTCCAAGAATGGGGGGCACATCGACATCTGGGCAATGCTGGTCTCAGTTTCACAGCTGCTGGTTGTAGCAGGCGAGCCAACTCAATCGGCCCAGCTCGAGCCTTGACAGGCACCAGACACGGGGCCAAGTCCTTCTCCGCATCCAGCGAAACTCTCATTAACCCCCCATGCACGCACAGCCCTGTCAGATACACGCATCCGAAGCGGCGACAACGGCCATTTAGGCATCTCGAGCTCTTGGTAGGGGTTAGGCCTAGGCATTGGAAGGGTTGGGCACGAGTGGCAACAAGCCTCAGGCCAGGCCAGGTACTTACAGGTACCCAGCAGGCAGTTATAGCACTCGGTACCCCTCAAAGCGGGCCGCCAGGCCGCTAGAAATAAAACAGCCCAGACCCCACCACGATGTCATTTGATGGCCCTCGGGATCGTCTTAAAGCAAAGCACCGCTGACGTCTGGTGGGTATTCTGCCAAACCCATCCTGACCCTCGTCTTGCACCAAGATTGCTGTTTACTCTCCAGAGGGCACGCTGCTGTGGGTTTTTTTGCCAGCTTGGCCTGCGGACCTCTGCCTCATCATTGGATCTCGATACCTGCTCTTGTCCAAGCTCCATCGCGGGCCCTGCGACGCAGCTCACATTGGGCCTCTGGCCGACCAATTTCGGCGCGTCGCATCCACGCCCTGGCCTGGCCTCCAACAGAGCCTGTCGCAGGCCTCTTTACCCTGGGGGATCTAGGATATAGCATTTAGCGACAGGTCAAGATGAGCAACTCCCTCGACATACATGACATGCTCCAGACGGGCTTCTTCACCACGTCCAGAGCAAGGCATGGCCATTCGTATGTACTGCGCTGATTCCTGGCTGCCTTCCCGCACCTCGTTTGGAGACGAATAATGACCGTGTTAATCCACACAGAGCATCCTTTGATTCCTCGACTCGCCCTGGGCGCCTATACGAGTCGACTGAGCCACCCGTGTCTCGTGTAGCGCCTCGATACTACGACGACATTCCCCATCGGCGCCGCTCACTGCTGCCCCCGCCCACTGTCGAAGATGAAGCTGAGTCAATCGCGAAGGAATTCGGCGGCCGCGTCGAACCTGCCTGGGAAGAAGAGCCCCAATCAAGAGGAGAAGTTGACCAGCAGCCGCTCATGCTCGAAGTCCATGAGTACAACCCTGAACGTCGCTTTGTTATTGTACCAGGGTCGGCCAAGCCGAGCACTTTAGAGAGTGCGACTGATGACGGCGCCTCCAGAGACAAGCTTCGCCAGGAAAAGGAAAAGAAGAAGGAGAGGAAGAAGGCATCTGCGTCTCCTTCGCCTGAGGTATATACCCGAAGAACCAACGAACCTGAAAAGAAGAACTCTGGTCGCCTTGACGAGACTGGTCCAAGGTTAGAGAGACGTAGGAGCAGGCGGGATTTGCCTCGGCTGGAGACAGATATAGACGAGGACCGGATACCAAGTCACCACCGGAGCAAATCTGCTGCTAGTGGCATCCGTCCAGAATTCTCGCAATCATATCGCAAGTATGGGGAGGATTATCTTTCGCCGCAGGTAACAAAGCATGGGTCGAGTGGTCGAGATAAGACATATCATGGATATGGCCAGCCGCCCACCCAGAGTAGCGTCAGTCTGGGAGAATCAAATGACAAGAGGCGGGATGACGACGACAAGTACCATAGACGAAGCGCGACAGTGTCGGCAGAGAGGCCAAACTCAAGCTTCGAGCCATTCCGAAGACCTACCTCGAACGACCGCGTCAATGGACCTCGGCCTCTAGATGGTAACCGACCGCCACGGGATGACTTGAGAGAAGGGGCCTATGCGGCTTACATGCCAACCCCCGTGGAAAACTTGAGAGCTCCGTCCCCATCCAAGCTCAAAGACCAGAATTCTCCGCGGGATGAAGCCTTCAGCACGTCTTATAGGAGGGAAACCCCCGTCATCATTGACGACGACCGCGTGTCTATTGCATCGTCGCGCAGAGGCGACGCAGGCGGCCCAAACTCTCGCTCTCCGTCAAGAGTTCCTACCATGCCCATGCCGCCGACGAACTCAGCCGAGCCGCCAGAGGACTGGGCACCGAATCGTCGGGTTTCCACTACCTTTCCAATCAGCCGCGACAAGACTACACTGGAAAATCGGACTCCCCCGACGATTTACCTTCCTTATCCAGATGATGATGATGCCATTGTTGCTTGGCCAGAGACATCCGCAGAGGGCGATGATATGCGACAGGCACAAGCGATTAGCGCGTCATCTGTCTTGATGCCGCCCATCCCTCAAGTTGATGACGAGCTTGTCGCACCGGATGACAAGTCTGTTAGATCACCGACCCCCAAAGAACCATCTGTGACGACGAAGCCTTGGCAGCCTCCCCCGTTTGACCCCAACAAATCTGGGGTGCGTCTAGACCAAACAGTTGGGTCATACCGGCGCTATTCGGAGACAAAGGGTCACGAAGGGCAGTCTGATCTTCCAAAGATACCAGAATGCAAGCGCACGGAGCCGGTGGCAGGCAAGATGGACTGGCTTACGCTTCCCCGGACGGATTTCAACATCTGCCCTGATTGCTACGGTACCGTGTTTGCAGAGACCCAGTTTCGAACTCACTTTCACCCAGTGTTGCGGTCGACTAGTACCGCCATTGCGTGCGATTTCGGCTCATCCCCATGGTATCGGATCGCCTGGCTACTCACGCTGAAACATAAAGTGCCAGACCTGCAGTTGTTTCATTCTCTGGCAAACGTCATGATGGAATCTCGCGATTACGCGTGCCCCCTGGAACGAAAGGTAACACGGGTCTGGTATTCCGTCAAAGACCCCTATACGAGGCGGCCAGTACCCGAGTTTGCGGTATGCTACCAATGCGCGAAGACGGTGGAGACTTTGTTTCCAAACCTCACTGGCGTTTTCATCCCGCTCGATTCACGAGGCGAGGCCACACGGAACATGTGCTCTCTTCACTTCACGCCCCAAAGAAAGCAGTTTGTGCTCTTCTTTGACGCATTTGAAACCACGTCCGACAAGGGCTATGTGACCAACCGAAAGCCAGACCTCGGCGATTTGTCCATGATGCTTACACGGCTGAGCACTCTGAATGAGTGTCGCGAAGACCGCCGGGTGAGCGATGGATACTGGTACGTCATGGAGTATCTACCAGATTTCACCGTTTGCGGAGAATGTTACGAAGATGTCGTTCGGCCTCAGCGTACGGACGACAACGTGATTGCTCAAAACTTTTACATGAAGCCCACGAAGCTGCCTGTTGCAACTTGCCAGCTCTACTCTCCTAGGATGAGGGAAGTGTTCAAGAGGGCCTGCAGGAATAAAGACCCCGAATATCTTGAGGGGAAAGTTCGAGAGAGGTTGAAGATTGAGAAGGACGTGCACAACAAGTTTCTCGGTCTCGTCAGAGATAAGCGCAATAGCGCATGGACAGACGAACAGATTGACAAGCTGAGTAGGGAGTGGAAGAGATGGGAATAAACGGACAGGCAAAACTCCTTTTCTTTTTCTTATTCTTTTTTGGGGTTCTTGATGCACCTAAACATGCATAGCGAGATTCATATTACCAAGATGCCATGCATAGATTAGCACCGAACATGATAACGATACGATATGATGACCATAGATTAAAATAAATCTTGGCTTGGATACATACTAGAGCTTGCAACTCTTGACGTGAAGTCTGTGACGACATACCGTAGCAGCGCCTCTGCGCCTTACTAAGCCAGTGCACACTCCCAAAAAAGCATAGACCAGGTCCCGCTTGGACTTTTTGATGTAGGGATAGAGTCACGTGAAGCACAATTCAACTCGCTAAGGTACGTACCCCACCACTTAGGGTCTCCGCCCACCAAAAATCCTTGGAAGGAAAATTCAGGTGAAATTTATCGCGGGTCCGCCAGAAACTTTCCATCCCCCATCGCCAAATTCGACGCCCCGACGACCACGGTATGTTACGCTCATTACGCCTGACCCTGGAAACAGATTTGGCCTCTCTTTGAAATTGCTAACTCTTGTCCCTTCCAATTAGGTCTCAAGTCCTCCCATAACAATGGCCTCCAGACCTACCGTTACGATCATCGGAAAGGATGGTGCTCCCTCTGGAGCTACCCACACCATTCCTGCCGTCTTCGCCAGCCCTATCCGACCGGATATCGTGAAGCAGGTTCACACTGGCATGGCCAAGAACAAGCGCCAGCCTTATGCCGTCAGCGAGAAGGCTGGTCACCAGACCTCTGCCGAGTCTTGGGGAACTGGTGAGTTTTTATGCGGTGGCCGTGGGAAGAATTTGAGATGGCAATCGAGATGGGAGGGATTGGTGGAGGATTGGGGAAAATTTTTCTCCCCATCTCTCTCCATCGTCCGACCATGCTGAAATGCTCCTCTCAACACCATGCGAAATATCAAGATGGACCGTGGCTGACTGGATTTGAATTGTCTAGGTCGTGCTGTTGCCCGTATATTGTAGCTCATACGCCGATGCCGCCACCCCTCTTTGTTGCTGTAAAAAAGTTGTATCAGGGCGTAACAAAGCCCGCGTGCGCCAGACAAGAATAAGAAAAGGCAAAGGGTCCGGGGGCATTTGTCCGCCTTGCCCGCTGCTGACCCCCGTGGTCCAAACCAACAACACATGATCCGCCATACGCGGAGGAGTAAAGAGAATTTCTTTCTGGATTTTCTTCTTTTGCTGTACAGATTGCCTCTCGGCCAATTCGCCAAACGCCAAAGCTTGGTTGTGTGTATACAGAATGAAAAGCGGAATACAAGAAGATATGGGGCGAGCCTCGTCATCCAAAATCGCCAAATGATTATAAAAAAATTGAAAAAAGTAGAAGTGAAAAAAGGGGGTAAAAGCGAGTGTGCCGTCCTAGGCCCGCCATGGTACAAAACTATGACAGGCACACACAAATGCATTCGCCAGAATCGAAGAGAAATGTAAAATGAAGAGAACAAGTATTCAGTTGCCAATTCCGAGGGGTATTTTTACCTTCGCCACATGATATCATTAAAAGTTTTTTTTTTCTTTTCGTTGGGTCATGTTTCGTCATTCTATGCTGTTTAGCTCTGCCTGCGCAAGGAAAAGGGAAATTTAGGCGATGGGGTGGCATCCAGGGGAGAGATGAGAAGAGTAAAAAAAAAATCCCGGAGCCACGAGGTGGCCATCGCTGTCAGGCAGAGCGTTCTGTCGTGTACTGCACGAGTCGTGGTTCTTTCTTTCAGAGGCCTTCTTCACCGGCCTTGCAAAGCTTGATCTCACGAACCCACTCAGATTTGAGGACCTGAGCCGCCGTGAGACGACGTGTCGGATGAGGATCCAACACGGAGTAAATGACGTTGCGACAACGAGCCTGTAAATGTGTCAATGGAAAATTCGGGTTAAAAACAAAGCAGCATCAAGAGACCGCCATACCCTGTGTAATGACTCGATGGGGCCGTAGCCCTCTTCGTCGCGGCGACCCTCGAGGTAGCGAAAGTAAAACTCGTCGTCGTCCTTCTTGGCGACGCGCCATAGGTGTCTCCCGGTGCGCATGGCCATGTAGATGACACCGCAGGCCCAAACGTCGACGGCGCGGGCGTCGAACTCCTTGTCGGTGTACTCCTCGGGGGCGATGTAAGGGGCCGATCCGCAGAGGCCAGAGACCATGTGGGCATCCGTCTCCCAGGCCATGCGGAAGCACTCGCCGTTGCCGAAATCGGTAATCTTGAGGGCGCCGCGCGTGGTGAGCAGCAGATTCTCGGGCTTGAGGTCGCGGTGGGCCACGCCCATCTCGTGGAGGTACTCGACGCCCCTCATCATCTGCTTGAAGAAGCAGTCGGCCTCTTGAACCTCCAGCTTGCCGCTCGACAGGATGAGGGTGTACAGGTCGCCGCCGGCACAAAACTCCATGACCTCGCAGTAGTCGCCCTTGGCGTCCTTGAGCAGGTCGAGGGTGTGGATGACGTTGGGGTGGCGCAGGGAAGACGAGATGCAGAACTCGGCCGTAAGGCGCTTGCTGTACTTTTTTTCCGACTCGTCAGGCCGTCGGCGGAACTCCTTGACTGCGAACAGCTTCTCGCCGCTGCTGCCAACCTTTTTGTGGGATATCCTGACGATGCCAAAGGCGCCTCGGCCGACGATTTCTTGGCACTTGCCGTACTTTTCCACCAGGGTCGAGGTGGCGTGGGGCCCGCCCTTCTTGTCGACGGCCTCTTCCTTTTCTTGACGAAGCGAATCGACCCAGTTGGAGACGAGCGAAAGGTCGTTTTCCGGCGGGGGTTCTTGTTTCTTTCCAATGATGCTCCGCCACATGTCGGACAGCTTCTCCTGTCTTCGGCTGGATCGCAGGAAGTGCTCGTGTCCGCCCTGGGCCTCGGTGATGGCGGTGAAGCGACTTGACGTCGTCTCCTTGGGCTTGACCGGCTCTTTCGGTTTGGCGGCCGGGAGCTTCTCGGCGGGCTTTTCTATTGATTCTTTCCGCGGCACTGGCGTGGAAGCGCCGCTGACCGAGGGACCGCGGGAGCGGGAGCCCGACTCGCTGCCATTGACGGCGGCCTTTGTGACATCCTTGGTGGAGAACATGCGGGAAAGACGATCCTTGACCGAGGCCTTCTCGGGGAGAGGCTTGAGCTGAGTCTCGCTCGGCGAGGGGGAGAGCCTCTCGGATCCGTTCTGCGAGGCCAGGGTAGGCGATCTCTTTCCGCCCTCATGCGACGACTTGATGGACGAAGGTTTTGAGCTTTGAGCGGAGCTCGGTTTTGACTCGTTTGGAGCGGACGGCATGTTTGACAGCTTGAAAAGCGCCTAGCCGTACGTGTGAGGTTATCGACGAGGTGGTATTCGGTCGGGGGGTTGCAGGCCAGTCGAGCGTTTATAGGCAAGCGAGTAGCGAACAGACGTTGCTTGATCCGGTGGCAAAGACCGGGATGCTGCGCGGAAGCTTTGGTGGTGGTATGGAGGGAGCCTGGAGGATTGCGTCGGCGGCGGAAGCTGGTTCCGGAGCAGGTAAAAAAAAAAGGACGAGGGTGACGATCTTGTGCGACAAAAGCTAATGCGAGGCAAAGAGGCCGTATAAGTAGGGGAAAATGAAGAGCGATCAAGCTCGACAAGAGTTCGCTGTCGGATCTGCGCCCGAGCTCTAGGGTAGCGATTGCTGTGACGCAACGAATCTAGGCGGCGCTTGGAGCAGGGAAATCGAGGAGGGGTGTTTGCAGCGTCAGATCGAGACTGGGCAAACGCACAGGCGACACATGCAATTGCGTGGGGGGCGGTTTTTTTTTGAGACGGAGGACAAACGCCTAAAGGCGGCAGATGCCCAGCAGGGATGAGGGCGTCGTAGGGCCAGCAAACCGGGGCGTTGCTTTTGGCGGACTTGATATGTGTGTTTTGAAGTGTGTTTTTTGCTGCTGGGAAGATGCGAGTTGGGAGACTTGGCCCCAATGGCAGCAGAAGAAAAACCACTTGACGAAAAATGACACGAGAAAAAAAGCGCCGCCGGGCTGAGTTGTCCTAGTAGAAAAATGTGTGGTGGCAGTGGCGTGCGGTATAAGTGCAAAAGGGCCCGTCAACTAGAGGGGTGGAGCTGGGCGCCTCGAAGTGCCTATAACCAGACACACAGACACTAAAGTTCACACACACGCCCTGTTGAAAAAAAAAAATTGACAGCGCTCAATAGTCGCAGCTGGCCGAGACGAAGACGGACGGCCCAGCTCAGACGCCGGCGGGTGGAGGCTGAAGACGATTGCGGTTGCGATTGCGGTTGCGATTGTGAGGTGAGAGGGCCAATGCAGAGGAGGAGAATGAGGACGAGGGGGGGGGGAGAGGTGATGGATAAACAATAGCGAAAAAAAAAGAAACAAGGAAAA